>APFE031300328.1:76023-93914 GCA_000404065.3 Pinus taeda
CTTTTAGGGACTTAGGAGCCCTCATTTTATGGACATTTATGATTGGGGTTGAAGTGCCCAAAAATGTCTATAACACAAACCCAATCCAGAATGGGTAGGGGAAACCTCTAATGAGTGAGGGCGGGTTCATAGTTGTAGGGATATGATGGATCAGAGGGAACATAGAGAGGAGAGGAGGGAGTAGTAGGGGAGTCATGGGGGAAGGATGGGGGCGTCGTAGAGAAAACCGGCTGGTGGGAAGTAAAGGGGCAAGGGATGGAAGGGTGTGTGCATTCCTGGTCCATAACAGATGCATAGTGCAGATGAAATGCAGAGCATGCCGAAGATGATGAAATAACAGAGTGCAAAAATAGAGGAGTACCTGAGGTGCTAGCAGCCTCTGCAGTAGCCCGTGATCTGGTCATCGGTGGGGAAGGAGGACGGGGAACACTGGCAGGTACCTGGAGAGATGGAGGTTCCTTCTCGGACGGCAGCTCTACAGTTGTTGGAGTCTGATCAAGGATGGATTTTGTAGTCTTGCCTGCCACACCTTCAGAACCCATATGAGGATCTGGAGCCTTTCACACTAATGGACATTCCTTGTATAGGTGTCCCACCTTGTGACATTTGCGACACCTGAAGGGGACACCCTCATAGTCCAGAATTTGAATCCTTGTGAAGTTCCTCCATTGTAGGGTTATTTTTTCCTCCAGACCTTCTCGCGTATCAAGGTGCACTAGGATGCGAGCAAGTGTTCGGTTCTTGGATTGAATGTAGGACTTGTCATAGTCCAAGTAAGTGCCTAGAGCATTCCCGATACGAACAAAAACATCTTCAGACCAATAGTGTAGAGGGAGACCTGGCAGCCTAACCCATAATGGTCCAGCCCTAGTTTTATCTCTCTCAGGATCGAAGAGTGGACTTCATCACTTCAACAAGACCAGGGCCATTTCTATGTGCCAGTATCGGGCGAGTGCCATGTTGGTGTATTCCTCTAATGTGAAATGAAGCGTGAACCAACCTCGGGATAGAGTCTGAACTTCAGGAAGTTATTTAAATATGTTGCCCCAGATTTCTTTTACCCAGAGGCCGAGTTGTTCCGCAAAGTAAGCACGACCTCGTACCCTACCGACCAGAACCTTCCCCTCTATGTTTATGACCTCTCCCATGTTTAATCCTTCCCCAAATTTGAGGGTGAAATCCTTCCTAGAGGCCTTCACACACTTTTTATTTCTTTTTTCGGGATCTGGGCATGGTAGGATGGTCTTGCAGAGGGTTTATAGGGCTCCGATTCTCTTGCTGTAGTTGCTCCGTTGCATGTCGAACCTTGATAACCGGGTTCCAAAACACTCAGATGGGAGAGCCGAGGAAACCTTTGCCGCAGTTGTGAGGTGGGAGCCGAATGCCAGGGGATGCTGCACAGACACCTCGGGCAGATCAGGACCAAGGAAAGTGGCAATGTTCACTGAGTGGAGAAGGTCGTGAGGGGACGAGGGTTCGAAGGGCGGAGATGGTGGCGAGCAAGCAGCCAGAAAGTGGAGGGTTGCACGAGAGAGCGGGGGGCAGTATAACGTCGGGGAATCGATGGAGAGGTGTGCCAATGGGAGGGTAGATGCAAACGACCCAGGAAGAGTTACCACAGGAGACGAGGCGAAACGAGATGATGCTACCGGGGAGAAATGAGAGGTTAGGGCTGGCATAGGGTTAGGGTGCCTAAAGATAGGCTGGTCGGGGTTAGGGTCAAATGAGTAGTCTACCGCCTCGTAATCCATCTCTTCCATGTTGCAGCTGAAATGGGAACCATAATCGTCAGGAAGGCAAACAGAGGGCATTGTGGGAGGGAAGCAGGTAGAGAAGGGGGACAACGGATGTGGGTTACGGCGCCTTCAGTAACAGAGGTAAACCGTCCACAGTTACTCGTATCCATAGCTAGGGTAAATCACCATCACAAGCAACTCCTTCCTTGTAAGAGGATCAAGAGGGTCGAGTTACTACCCTCAAGGTTGAATTATTTGTTAAGAAATCAAAGGCCAAGTTTCAATTTAAGGAAGGAGATCGTGCTTGTAAAGACTTCAAGGTGCTTAGGACAAGTGCATTTCCAAATGAGTGCCAAGACCGAACCGATAGAAGAGTTGAAGTGTTGATCTCGTAAACTACCTAATCTTTGCCTGTGTTGTAATATTTTTGGTAGTATCAATCGGATCATACTGCCGATTTGGAATGGTTGGAAAGTTCATCAGTTGGATTTCCTCCATCTCCTTAGTAGCATGTTTGAAATTCTCTAAAGAATAGAATCCACAGCGAAACGAAAACCAAGCCACACTATCTTCTTGCTTTCTTTCATGACCTTAGACAGGCCATTTCCCATTGTTGGTAGGTTATTTCTGAGGCTAGGATCTTATCGGGGACATATAGAGGCTGCCAAAAACTCAAACATGGGTAAATGATTCCCCCCCAAACCATCTTCCAACTGATAAGAGGTCAATGTTGCCTTCAACGGAGATTCTAGGGCACTTCTCATTGAAAACAAACCAGTAAATAGGAAGGATGACACCATGGCTAATCTTGTAGAAATGGGGTCAGTATTTAGACTCCCATAGAATATTATGGTAAATGTGAATAGGCAAAGGGTCTTCAATAGTCCATTTCCATCCCATGGATGGAAAATCTGAAGTGAAACAAATACAATCCATAATGTAGGTACTCATGTAGAATGGGAGAACAATAGTTTCAAAAAAAAAAAATGCACTTTTCCTATATTCTAGGATTTCGTTGCTTAAGTTATTGGATAGAATAGTTCCCTTGTCCATTACATAACTATCAGAAGCAGCTTAATCAGGGGTGCCCATTGGTCTGAAAACTTCTGGGTATTGGCATAGTTAAACAATCTACACACCATTGCAGCAGTAAAACAATAGGGTGCATTAATAGAGGCTATAACATACATACCCTTGTCCTCCCACTTATGCTTGTTTGGGTCTTTTATCCATCCTCGAATGACCTCAGATTGGTGTTCATTTTCCTGCATGAACTTCTGAACGAAGTCTTTATCATATTTCTTCTAAGTTGGTGGGAGGTGCTACATTGCAGACAAATATTTTCCAATGAAAGAGTCGATGACCATTTGTCTCTTGGTCATGAAGTTCCTATCTGTGATGTTCATATGATCAATCACCCATCTGATCATACCATATAAGGCAAGATTCTTGTCCGAGCGCCAATGCTATGGAGAAATGAATTGGCCACATCATTGTATGTAATTTATGAAACAGGAACCCTATCCTCTATTGTGACTATTCTTCATGTGACTTTTGGCCCTTAATCTTCAAAAATCTTATACATGGCCTCCCAGCTAGAGACCCCAACATCAAGGGTGCATGTCATGTCGGAAAATAGCACAGGCATTTATGTGACCTCAGGAGGAGGAGCAATTGGTTGTTTTTGTTCAGGAATTTTCATTATGGGTTTAGCTGGTTGAGACATTTCTCGTGAATTATGTTTATCGGGACTAGCCTGTAAGGAAAAAACACAAGAATGACCACCGCCTACACTTAGAAAAAATGACCAATTATTCAGGAATTGTTAGTATTAATGAAAGCATTTAAAATATCGAAAACCATAAATTCATTTCATTTCACCATTAATTGACAAAACGTGCATCCACATGGCCTTTGACACACGTAAGCTTCACTGGAGATTTTTATCAGAGAAATCAAATGGTTGTCCTACCAAAACTTGTGATCTCATCTATCTCCAGACCCGATTACTTTTATTAGAACATCTTTAATATAAAATCACATCTGCCCTTCATCGCAACTTTTGGAATGAAACCTTCGCTTAGATCCGTCGATCTCTGATTGTGATATGTCTTACGTCCCCGATTACCTTTATTATAGCAGATTCACTGTAATATTGTACATGTCAGCTTTACCTGAGATTTTTATTAGAGAAATTAGATGGTTTTCTTAGCAAAACTTGCGATCTCATCTATCTTCGAACCCGATTAATTTTATCAGAACATCTTTAATATAAAATCGCATCTGCCCTTCATCACAACATTTGGAATGAAACCTTCACTAACATCTGCCAATCTCCAATTGTGATATGCCAATAACCCTTGATTCCTTTGAACTCTTTGTGACTGTCATGCTAGCCCCCAAATCAAAGCCCTCTCTATCAATCATTTCCAATCGAAGGTATAACCTTAGTGCACGACATGTCAATTCACTGATTGTCGATCGTCGATCACCTCCTATGCTTGGCCCTTCCTCTTGTTTCTCTTCACGTGACCGCAGTCTAGCCCTTGTATCGGAGCCCTTCAATGAAAGGTTATCAATCAGAGGTTTCACTTTGATGCACAATATGCCTCAACCTCCGATTGTTGATCTCCCATACGTAACACCAACGTTGCCACGTATCTCCCACCTGTCAACTTGTGAGTAATGCCATGTGCTACCCTTTTTTGGCCTATTGTGAGCTTTGAAATTGCCGAATCCACCTGCCACGTATCAACCGTGTTGGAACGTCATGATGATGTTAGCCTCTCTGTGTGTCACTTCTCGCAACCAATTACTAGTTGCCATGCATCTAGTAGTTGTTGTTTTCCATGTGTCGCTTATTAGATCCAATCTTTTACTACCACGCTTCCTTTTGGGAGGAGAGAGAAAAGGCTCCAGCTTCTTTCATTTTGCAAACAAATCATTTTTTAATTTGTTATCGCTCATCCCGACACATTAACACTAGCGACCCATTCTTGGCAATTTCATCGCATATCGCAACTCGCATATAGACGTTTTTGAAATGTGGTCACTCTGCCTCAATTCCAAAGATAAAGTACATAGCTTCGACCCCCGACTGCCGATTGTCGATATCATAGGACCCTTGAGTGTCAATATCAACTTTCATATAGTTTCACCTCTAATAATCGTCGATTGTCGATATCATATTTGGATGCGATTCATTTTTTTATAATGTTTTCGTGTGATTTCGCTTCCATTGTGTCGCAACTTTCCAGTATCGCATATTTGTGATGCATGTCATGTTAAAACCTATGATACCTAATAAGCTCTCTTTTTTAATCAAATAGGGATGAACTCAAGGTCCACATGTCCTATAGACGTTGCTTTGCGTGTCTTAGTGAAAATGTTAGTTTTAGTCAATTTTATATACGGAAAGTTAAAAAAAATACATTTTAGTCTTATGTAATTTTTTCACTACTTTATACGGAATTGACAAATTGCTTGTAAAAATAATATAATTGTTATGTCGCTACTTGCCGCAATCACATCTAGTTCATTTGTACACCAAATTTTTAACGGCTTTATAATGTTAACATTAGTTTTTTTCATATATTTTGAATTGGCGTCATACCGCCACCCCATCCCCAACTACATTGGTCGACGATGTCGTCAGCTCTGTTTCGTTCCGCTCACACGTATAGGCTGCCATTTGCAGATGCCTCGAGACTGATTAGAGTACTTAGTTGTCGTCATCAAATTTAAGATTCTGCCTACCACGCCTCCGTAATGAATTTTTCCAGTTCCTACAACGTTTTTTGTTGTATCTCCCGTTAGAATCTGGTAGAAGATTACAAAACTGTCAAACAATAGCCCATCCTTCTACAATTCTACCTGCCATGTGAGTTTTTTGGCGTCTGGGATCAATTTATGGCCTCGCCAGGTTGTGTTTCAAGCGGATTCCAGGTAATTCGTAGTATATTTTCAATGGATATCGGCATATGTTCATTAAATTCATCAAACCCTCACAAACTCATTAGTGTGGATGACAAGTTACTCTCTTTTTGATGTGTTTCTCTAATGGTAACATGGACAACCATGGCTTCTTAACCCAAAAAAAGTGGGAGAGAGAACAGCACCTCTCGCAGATTTTACAAATTGTTCCTCTCTCAAAGGGCCTATGAGTCATTTTCCTTACCCTCTATCAACACCCATTTCACCTTCAAATGCCCTGTTGACCAATCAGTCAAACGATGTTGAGAATACAGCTACACCGGCAGGCCACCTGAGAGAAAGGGGTTTCGATCACAATTTTAACACTCCATAGATGGTTTGTCGATCGTGGACACTTCTCTGCTCCCAAACAAGAATGAGCACAAGCGTTTCACCGATATCCGGGTTTGCAGAAAACTTTGTCAGAGAAAGGGCAAGGCTTTGCAGACATTGTTGGTAAGTTGCCTACCTCTATGGAGGCCTTCCAGTGAAAGGTACGAACTATGAATTTTCTGTCATGCTCTCTGAAATCTTATTTAGGTTTTTATGTATCATCGAGGTTAAAAAAACAGAGAATTTATTTCTCTACAACAAGTGCGTCAATCTCAAATTCATTGGAACCCTTCTTGTTGAGCATTCTGACAAACTTGACTAGATTAAATGAGTGCCTCCTTTTTTGGTTTCATGTCGTTTCCAGAGTAAAGTATTAATCATACCGATTATTCATTTCTTGGCCCTGGCATTCAGAATCTAGACATATCATTGGGACATTCCAGGGTAATGAATGGAAGAGAATTTATTTCTCTACAACAAATGCGTCAATCTCAAATTCACTGGAACCTTGCTCATTGAGCATTCTTTTTTATTTTCAGATGAAAAAGGTGATATATTCAGTCAAATGTATAAGTTACATATTCTTCATGGCGTTGTATCCTAAACAGCAGCAGTTCAGAGATAGTATATCAGTGCATATCTGCGATCATGCAATCATACATTTGTATCCTTATAACCAGTCTCTGTAGAAAAATCTAATCTATACTAATTTTGGATTTCAGATAGATCATAATATAATAGTAATGGCTTGTATAGTTGATAATAGATAATATATAGCACTTCTGAAATGTTGTCACTAGTTATTAGAAAACAGAGAATACGAGAGGAGATATATATGATATCAAAAAGAAGTAGGTCAGGATTAGAAAGTTATCCTGGTAGTGGTAGAATCCCGGCCTCCAACCAAGTCTCGTCCATCTTGATCTCTATGTGAAAACCATCCAGTTTGTCCATGACGCCTTTTTTGGAGAGACCGTGCGCATCTATATTGAAATCCCTGCTAATATGTTGAATGGAGGAGTGTTGGAGTGAACCCCAGAGTGTAGTGATCTGTTGTAACCAGCTTTGTATTGGGGATTTGCCGATGATAGCCTTGCCACCGAAATAGTCTATGATGACCTTTGAGTCACCATAAATGTGGACAAATGGAATATCTAGAAAATGAACGAACCAGAGAAGTCCCCATAACGCCATAGCCTCGGCCTTTGTATTGGTGCCTTTACCTGCCCCCCAGTGAACATGATATGTTAGCTCTAGTGAAAATAGGATTATGAATCCACATCCACATATGCTGCATTGTGATGTGCCATCAAAAAACCCGGCAGGGTAAATGATCTCTAGGCCAGTTTTGGTTTTTTTGGACTTTTTAGTGGATTTGCCAACTTGTAGTTCAGCCGAGATTTAGCTTCTGATTCTTTCCAACACTGATGCCCAGTTTTCTCAGAAGTCGTTGAAAATAATGTTGTTCCTCCATCTCCAGATCTCCCAAACGAAAATAGGAGGTATAAAGCGCCATGAACTATGTTGTTTACCCCACCATTCAAGACAGTTAGTTATGCAAGCGAACAGTGGGAGCTGGAGTCCATATGTGGCATCCAAGATATGCCAGATTTTAGAAACCTTAGGGCACATGATGAACAAATGCCAATTATCTTCATCCACACTTCTACATAGAATGCAAAACGCAAGTCTGGACCAGCTTCTTTTTTGAAGGTTTGCCCATGTCAAATTTATGTTCCTCCAAACTAACCAGAGAAATAGAGTGTTTTTTGTAGGTATGTGGGAGTTTCAAAATTTTGAAAACCAGCATACCTCAGGTTGAATGGCATCCAAACAGCAAAGTTTTTGATATGAATTCGCCACCATAACGTTGTCTACCTTCATCTTGTCGTGCCATGCGATCAAGTCTCTTTCTGAGTCCCTGCGGATCCCAGTCAATTGTAGTTGCGTGCGGATCGAATCCCATTCCACAGCGGTCTGTCCATATAGTCCCAGCTCCATGGAACACTTCCAAATAGGGCAACTGCTATGCCAAGTTATAATGACTTGTTGCCAGAAGAAATTGCCCAAGTCATTAAGACCATGTAGGAGAGGGTTCGGGATAGTGTCGATGTCCTCAAGTCCCCACATGTTGTCCCGACCAATAGCTATGTGATGGCCCGTGCCTAGTCTCCATTTAAGCAGTGATAGAAATAGGTGACTAATCTTTATAAAACTGCACCAGACCATAGAGCCGGAGTTACAGCCAATACTACCCTGCGCATCTAGACCTTAAAATCAATGTCTTTTAGGTATTTATGATTTATAATTTGACTTTAGGTGCCAGCTCCAAAGATCCCGTGCCATAATGATTTGAGCAGCAGAGCCTATCCAAATATTTTCAAATGTGGGATGCCCCAACCTCCCAGCCACTTCAGCATAGAGATATGTTCAAGTTTTGTGAGTTGATATTTGTGCTTCTGCAGAATGCCGAACCAGATGAAATGAAAAATAATCTCGTTTAATTTCTTGATGATGGTGATGGGCAGGTGGAATAAGTGTGCCCAGTACACACCCATTTGAGTAACCACAGCTTGAGTAAGAGTGAAACACTCTCCCATAGAAAGACATCTGAATTCCCGACCTGACCTGATATTTTCCGATAAAAGCGGTCAACAAGCCACTGCTAGTCCAAGGCTCTGTATTTACAAGGCTTAATATGGAAAGGAAGGTATTTCAACCCACTAGAGAACTTCTCAAAAGCAATCCCAAATAGATTAGCAATATAATAAGTAATATCCATATCACCTTGATCATGTACAATAGTCGATTTACTTTGATTCATAATTAAGCCAGTAGCATTACCGAATTTAGTGAAAATGTGGAAGAGGTGTAGCCAAGCAAACCTGTTGAGCATCCCCATGATGAGCATGTCATTGACAAAGAAGTTTTGTGAGATCTGAATATTTCTACCGATGTGGAGTGGTTGAAAATGTCCTCTAGCAGTAGCATTTGATATGTGGAGATTCAAACCATCCAATGCCAAAATAAAAAGGAGGGGAGAAAGAGAACAACTCTGTCGAAGTCCCCTCCTAGCCTTAAAATATGTTAGTGGGTATCCATTTATAATCACAGTGAATTGTACATTTTATACACAAGCCATGATCCACTCAGCAGCAGAGAAGTCAATACCCACCTTGTGAAGGACCAAAAGCAAGTATCCCTAATCCAGAGCTTTCTTGACGAACTTGACTAGATTAAATAACTAAAACAAATTGAATTATCTGCCATTTGGTAGATGCCTCTTTAATCCAAGCTTGCTAAGAATATTTTATCTAACCATAGCCGATAATGTTAGGATCCATTGAGTAATCTACATTGTCTAAAAAATATAGATTCATAAAGCTTTTATTCTCGAGCTTTGAGCCTTTCATTCCCTTTACTTCCATATTGTAATTTCGGGAACCATCGATCTTCTTTCCATGGAAGTGAGGATTGACTTTCGATAGAATATACTCCATGGGATGTTCCTTTGAGAATACTTTATCTCGCAAAATGGCAGGGGTATGTATTCGAAATTTTCCCGCATGGAATGGTCGAGTCCATCCTCGTAGAGGACACTCATCCTTTCTGTCTCTTCCTTTCTGTCTCTTCCTTCTCGTTAGATGGTGTTGCCATTTTGATTATCACAGAATCCTCATGCTGGCGTTTTTTTATCTTTTACACTGTCGGATGTGGCATCGGTACTATCTGTTTTCATATCAGGTTTTCCCACATAATATATCAGATTCTTCTGCATATCTGCACTATCTTTCTATTTTTTGACGTGGGGCGCTTCTATCTACAGCTACCCTCTTATCTCTGCCAATTCAGATATGTTTCTGGAACATTTTGTTTTTTCTATCAAGTTCTTCTTATTGTATATGGACCTTTCCCCTTGTACTGCAGAAATTATCATCACAAGGGTGACTTGTATACTCTGACATTGCCAGTGAGACATATGTTATGAACATTGGATGGCATATGCACATCTCATTATTCTGATATCAATATAAAATTATGTTATTTTCGTATTGAAGAAAATATATATATATATATATATATATATATATATTAAAAAATAAAATTAAAAGATAAATTAAAAATAAATAAAATTAAAATAAAAAAATGAAATTAAAAAAAATTAAAAAAATTAAAAATAAATAATAATTAATTAATAAAAAAATAAAAAAAATAAATAAAAAATAAAATAAAATAAATAATAATTTGTAATTTTCACTCGTGGATGGAATATCTGTCAATTTTCGGATATATTTTCTTTGCGCGAGATACTTTCCAGTTTAAATTCTTTCGAATTTTGAATACAGCGCATCTTTTAAAAATGCGAAGTTGAAATTGTTGATTTAATCCCAGGATTAAAGCATTTTTGAACCAGTATTTTTGATCCGTTAATGAAAAAGGTATTATAGACCATGTGTGAATTCGCTTATGTTATTTAGTGCAACGGATTGAAAAGATTGCAAAAAACATAAACACATAAACAATTTGAAAACACATTCAGACACATCAACACAACCAAATTTAATAAAGGAGTTCACCAGACTTTCTGGCTACGTCACTTGGTCCTTTCGCTTCTAGTGCCGACCTCTTTATTTTGTCTTCAAAATGTTGTTACATGTATGAGCTCGAAAATAGAGTCTCAAACAAGAAAATGGACATCACCACTATGTTCAGCTCGAAATTTCGAGTCAAATGAGTGTAAACTTGACCATATTTGGCCACTGTGACCTCCAGACCCCCTAGAATGGTCCAAAACCACCTCGGTCCTTGCAAAACCACCCTTTGTTTGGCAAGAACTGCCTCGGCCTGCATAAAACCACCTTGGACTGCACGCTGGTGGTAAGGCGGATTCGGTACCTGCACAGTTTATTAAAAAAATTGGTGGCTTGGATACTAAGTCCCACCCTTTGGCATGTTGGTTAGCAGATGTATGTGAAGTCCTTTGTATATAAGGTTTTGGAAGGTCGAGGGTTCGAAACCCCCGCCGACCATTTCGCTGTTATATATTGGATATGCAATATGATATATGTTAACTTCGTTGATCCGTTGGTTTATACCATAGTTGTATGGTATAATATACCATATGTTTGTTGATATTGCAATGAATGTGGGATATATGTGATACATAAAATCAAAGGACCGGTGGTCGTGGGGTTGACCCCGACCATCCGGCCTTTTTCCAACAGAGACCCTAGTTCAACATAGATACAAGTTTGCCATTTTCGTTATCAAGTCTGACGGTAGCCCAACCAGTGAGATAATTTTGGCGAAGTCGTTGCCACTCCGAGAGGTCACAGGTTCGATCCTCCCTGACCCCAAAATTTTGGGATTTCATGCCAACATTGGGCAAATCCGGGCTACCACGTGTCAGCACCGGATTGGCCCGTGTGAACCAATCACAAATTGCCACATCACCTTCTCTACTGACATCATCCAGGACTCGTGGCTCATTCCCGGGCTGACACGTGTCCTGCTGATGTAGGCATTGACCGTTGATCGTTGACCTTTGACTTTTGACTTTTTTGCCCTAGTTTTCCACAAACTTTGACTGGCTCTAACTTCTCCATTCGGACTCGGATTTACGTGTCGTTTACACCGTTGGAATAATATCGACAATCACTTTGACTTGATCCCACTTTCATCTGCATTTGAAAACTTTGGTCCGAAGGAAAAACTGAATCCATTTTGGATCACTCCTCCCCATTGGAAGCTTTTGGTCCACCAAAAGTTGGTTTTTGCTGTCGAGTAAGTGAGGATAAAGTTCCCTAACTTTTCCAATCTCTATCCATCATACTTTACTTGGATTTGTACCTTTAAGTCCAACTCGAAGATACTCAACATTTCCCCGTCACAAAGTCCTTATCCTTCTGTCAAGAACTGTGCCCCCCTGTAGCTCATTGAGATACTTGGGCAAAAGATATTCAATGGAAGGTAGCTAACCTTGCTCTTCGGGATCTTCAATCAATGAAGGCTCGTACAATTTCAAGTTTTCGACATTTACGACAAAATACATTTGTGTGTACGCTGGTAGATCTAGGCGGAAAGCGTTTTCACCAATTTTGTCAAGTATTTTGAAAGGACCATATCTAATTGGTTTCAACTTTTTGCCTTCCCCTTGCAGTATTTCTTTGCTGATGTACAACCAAACTTGATCACCAACTTGAAAACTATGCTCAACTCGATGTTTGTCATGTCGTGCCTTATACTTTGCTTGGCTTCTTTCCAGTTGTTCCTGTACTGCCTGGAGAATTTCCTGGATTTGTTCAATGAACTTGGTTGCTTTGTCCACATCATTGTGACCATCAACTGCTATCTCTTTTCCAAAGACAAAATCCAAGGGAGAATTTGGTATAAAACCAAAACAAGTCTTAAAAGGAGATCTCTAATTAGAGGAATGTTTTGCATGGTTGTACGCATGCTGCACATAACACAAATGCTCATCCCAAAGTTTGGGATGCTTGCTGCAATATCTTCGAAGCAACTTTATCACTGTCCTGTTGACCACTTATGTCTGACCATCTGTTTGCGGATGAAATGTCGTGCTCTTCTTTAACTTTGTGTCCATTAACTCCCATAGACTTGACCAAAATTTCCCAACAAATCGAGAATCTCGATCGGATACAATAGAAGTGGGTAACCCAAAATGAACCCATACATTTTAAAAGAACAACTTTGCAGTTTTTTCAGCTGTGACCTATTTATTACATGGTGTCAAAATACACATCTTACTGAACCTATCCAAAACTACATACAAATAATCATGACTCTTTCTAGACTTTGGAAATCCCCCAACAAAATCCATGGAAACACTTTCCCAAGGACGATAAGGAGTTGGAAGTGGAGTATACAAGCCTAATTTTCTATTACTTGGTTTGCTTGTAGCATACATAGTACATCCTTTAATATATCTAGAAACTGTCTCATTCATTTGTGGCCAATAGCAGAATCTTTGTAATTGTGCAACTGTTTTACCTACATCAAAATGACCTGATATGAGAGAAGTATGTGCTTCTCGAATTATATTAACTCTTTCAGTTTGTGGAATGCATAACTTTCCCAAATGATATAAGAATCTGTCCTTTATGTAATAATCCAATTCTTCTACCTGCTTTCCATGACTTAAAGTTTCATATACATCATTAAATTCTGTGTCTTGAGCATATTGTTCGATGTAACTGTCATGAATCACTGAATTATGCTTAATTATTGTGGATGCATTTATAGTTGGTCTTGATAACATGTCTGCAACCTTATTATGTATGCCCTTCTTATATCTGATAGCAAGATGAAATTGTTGTAGAAAACTCATCCACCTGTAATGTCGTGATTTTTGCAATTTAGTTTGTGAGTGTAAGTATTGTAGTGGTTGATGATCTGTATGTATGGTTGTTTCTTTACCCATTATGTAATGTTTCCACTTTTTAACACTCTGAACTAATGCATACAATTCTTTATCATATGTAGGATAGTTAACTACTACTCATGTGAATGTCTCAAAATGAAATCATATAGGCTTTCTCTACTGCATCAACACTGCCCCCATGGCATATTCACTTGCATCTGTCTTGATCTCAAATGGATGTTGAAGGTCTGGCAGTGCGAGTACTGGCGCTTTACTGATCCTTTCTTTCAATGTGTCGAAGGCTTTCTGTTGTTTGCCTCCCCACTGAAACACTTGTTTCACACTTGTCAAAGCATGTAAAGGAGCTGCAATAAAAGAAAAGTTAGCAATAAACTTTCTCCAATATTCTGTTGCCCCTAAGAAACTTCTACCTTCTGTAGCAGTATTAGGCTTATGCCAATTTATAATTACTTCAACCTTACAGGGATTTATCTTCAATTCACCACCCCCTACAATATAACCCAAATAATTCAAAGATGTTTTGCAAAATTCACATTTTGACAGTTTTACATAGAGATTTTCTCTTTTCAAAACATCTAAAATCTGCTTTACATGCCTTACATGTTCATCTCATGTTCTACTGAAAACAAGAATATCATCTAAATAGACTATTACAAAATCATCAATGAGTGGTCTAAATACATCATTCATGACTCGCATGAATGTAGCTGGAACGTTAGTTAGGCCAAAAGGCCTAACCATCCATTCATAGAGTCATTGCTTCGTTTTGAAAGCAATCTTCCATACATCTTGTTCTGCAACTCTGATCTGATGGTAGCCGCTTCACAAGTCCAATTTAGGGAAGTAAACTGCATCTTTTAACTGATTTAACAAATCATCAATACATGGAAGAGGATAACGATTCTTTATTTTGATTTTTTTTAATGCTCTAAAATCAATGGACATTCTCCACGAACCGTCTTTCTTTCGCACTAACACAATAGGTGATCTGCACGATGATGTGCTTGGTCGAATAAACCCTTGATCGAGCAACTCTTGTACCTACTTCTTTATCTTTGCATTCTCTAGAGCTGATAACCTGTACATTCCAATGTTAGGTAGTGGAGCATCTTGCTGCAAATAAATCTCATGTTCTATCTCTCGCTTGGGTGGAAGCCCTTTAGGCTCTTGAAATAGAATATCATAATTAGAAACAACTTTAACTAGATCTATTTTCTTTTTAGGATTACAGCCTTGGAATGCATCAGATTTATCAATATCCTTTGCTTTTACAATCATACGTAAAAATTGTTTACTTGATTTTACAATTCTTTTCATCTGTCTTGAATTTATGAGAGAGAAATTATCTTTGAGTTTATGAGCCCTTACAATATATTCAGTTCCATCCTTAGTGAGTTGATACTTATTTTCTATTCGATAGAAGATAGCATTTCTATCGTACAAGTATGGACTTCCTAATACAATTCCACATATGTCTAATGGGACTATGTCTAACTCAATCTCATCTACAAACTTTGACCCAATAGCAAAACGAAGTTTACATTATTTCGTAACTTGTAGCTTAGTTTTATCACACACCCAACCTAATGGATATGGCTTTTTATGAGGTTTTGTTTCTAGACCCAACTTCTTTACTTCAGAAATCAAATTAACTTATGACCCACTATCAAATAAAGTATCAATTGTAGTATGCTTGGAAATGACTCTAATATGAAATAGCTCATTTCTTTACCTCTCATCATTATCATTATCAACATGATGCGAAGAAGTACTTGTAGATGCTTTAGAATCTTTACCTTTTATACCTGTAGCTATAACCATTGTCTCATCACCTGAATCTAATCCCAAGTCCTTTTGAATAGCAGCAACATTCTTTCACTCTTTACTCCCAAACTTCTTAGGCTTCAATTCTGGATGCAGTGACTAGCAATGTGCCTCATCGTGTCCTTCCTTCTTACAATGAGTGCATGAAGGTTTATCTTTCTTCACAGTGTTTGTTTTCTTCTCTTTCCATTTAAGTTTATTCTTACCTTTATTCTTGCTTTCAATAGGTTTGTGTGATTTCCCAACATCTTGGGTTACATTTTTACCTTTAGCTTCTAGATGAGTTGGTTGAATCGATACATCATCTAAGCTAGTTGGATTAAATATAAGTATGGTATGCCTAAAATAACTATGAAGACCACCTATGTATTTCAACAATGTCTCTGGTGAGTCCAATGATATGCCTAATGTTAAAGCTCTCTTATGAAATTCCGGAGTATAACTTTGAACACTCTGACCTTTTAATTGACGTAGTGTTTGCCAACTCATCATTGCTTGTTGCGTATAAGCCAAAGGATAAAATTGATTTTTAATAGCAGAAACAAATCCATTCCAAGTTGAAATGATTTTACCATGTTTTTGGAGATCTGCTTGTGTCTTGCCTTCCCACCATACAAGTGTGGTTCCTCTAAGTCGAAGGCTAGAAAGCTAGATCTTCTTCCTTTCTGAAACAACTTTTTGCACCCTGCAATATACTTCAATTTGTCTTATCCAATTATCAAATTTTTTAGCGTTAAGTTCTCCATCATAAATTGGCAAATCAAATTTTACATCTAATTTGATCAAATATGATTTCTTATTTTTCTTCTTAGAAGGACTAGCTTTATGAGAAGATGAGGATGATGATGATGATGATGATGGTGATAATGGAAGAGATGGTGGAGGAAGAATTCCTCCCTTTCCCTTATCTTCTTGATCTTTAGGTGATGAAGTCCCTGCATCTTTGTTCCTCTTAAACTCGTGATACATCTCTTCCACCATTGCATATATCGTCATGAAACTATCCAAGAATTGAGGTTCTGACCCAAGTGGAGTTTCATCTGCCATCCTTCTTTGTGAAAAGACTCTTCCAATTTCTGGATTCGCCTCAACAAGTTCACCTTCATCTCGTCCGAGCCTCAACTTAGTAAGCATTCAAATCTTCACACAATCTTGTCAAACCTTAAAAACCTTGCTACTTTGATACCACTTGATCTATTAATGAAAAAGGTATTATAGATTGTGTGAATTCGCTTATGTTACTTAGTGAAACGGATCGAAAAGATTGTGAATAACATAAACACAAACAATTTGAAAACACATTAAGACACATCAACACGGCCAAATTTAATAAAGGAGTTCACCAAAATTTCTGGCTATGTCTCCTGGTCCTTTCGCTTCCAGTGCTGACCTCTTTATTTTGTCTTCAAAATGATGTTACAGGTCTGAGCTCGAAAACAGAGTCTCAAACAAGAAAATGGACATCACCACTGCGTTCGGCTCGAAATTATGAGTCAAACGAGTATAAACTCTACCATATTTGGCCATTGTGACCTCTAGACCCCCTGGAATGGTCCAAAACCACCTCTATCCCTGCAAAACACCTCTATTTGGAAAAAACCGCCTCGTCCTGCATAAAACCACCTTAGACTGCGCGTTGATGGTAGGGCAAATTCGACACCTACACAGTTTATTAAAAAATTTGGTGACTTGGATAACCAAGTCCCACCCTTTAGCGTGTTGGTTAACAGAGGTATGCAAAGTCGTTTGTATATAAGGTTTTGGAAGGTTGAGGGTTCGAAACCCCCGTCGACCATTCCGCCGTTATATATTGGATATGTGATATGATAAATGTTAACTCTGCTGATCTGTTGGTTTATACCATAGTTGTATGGTATAATATACCATAGTTGTATGGTATAATATACCATATGTTTGTTGATATTGCGGTGAATGTGGGATATATGCGATACATAAAATCAAAGGAATGGCGGTCGTGGGGTTGACCCCGACTGTCCGTCTTTTTTCCGACGGAGACCCCAGTTCAACATAAATACAAGTTCACCATTTCCATTATCAAGTCCGACAGTAGCCCAACCAGTGAGCTAATTTCGACGAAGTTGTTGCCACTCCAGGAGGTCAGGGGTTTGATTCTCCCTAACTCCAAAATTTTGGGATTTCATGCCAACATTGGGCAAATCCGAGCTGCCACGTGTCAGCACCGGATTGGCCCGTGTGAACCAATCACAAATTGCCACGTCACCTTCTCTACTGACATCATCCGGGACCCGTGGCTCATTCCCGAGTTGACAGGTGTCCTACTAACGTATGCATTGACTGTTAACCTGGTTGACCTTTGACTTTTGACTTTTTTGCTCTAGTTTTCCACAAACTTTGACTGGCTCTAACTTCTCCATTTGGACTCGGATTTACACGTCATTCGCCCTATTGGAATTGTATCAACTAGCACTTCGACTTAATCCCACTTTCATCTGCATTTGAAAACTTTGATCCGAAGGCAAAACTGAATCCATTTTGGATCTATTTTTATGTGTTATTTTTTGAAAAGTTTGGTTTTTTAGGGTGTTGAATCTTTATACAATAAAAAAATTAAGTTAAACAACATAAATCAAAATTTGACTACA
>APFE031300328.1:95414-129297 GCA_000404065.3 Pinus taeda
AAATTTATCAAATTTTAAATTAAGAATTGTAGAAATTATAGTTTTTATTAAAAATTTGAAAATTGCCTAAAATGAATTTTGTAGTTTGAAGTATGCTCCCATGCAACCATTAGAAACATACATAGTTATAGATGATGAAACATTGAACAAAATACCAATAGTATTATATTATTTTATTTCCAAAGAAGCATTGTGGACCAGCAAAATACCAATAACATTGTATTATTTTATTTTGAAAGCTCAGCACTTTTGAGTGTTCAATTTGACATTATAATTTTACTATTTTGAGACTTATTGCACAACAGAATCATTTTTTGTTGGAGTAGGTATTTTCAAATTTACAGATGAATATAGAATGTATTGGCACAAAATTATTATAATTACCCTAATCTTATATAAATTAAATGTTCATTGAAATGGTTATAATTAGTTTAATGATATGGTTAAGATGTAGTAACATTAGATAAGTTGCATCCATAATAAGAATTTTATGGTTGTTTTATGCACAAAATTATATATCCACATAATTCACCAATACAAAGAAGTAGTGACATGCCACCATGTGGCTCTTGTTACTACATTATGTGTGATTCATTCTACAAACAACTGACATGTAATATTTAGTGAACATCCATATTAAATAACATGGTTTTATATCAACTTTGTATAAAGAAAATAAAGTAATTAATATATATATATATATATATATATATATATATATATATATACAATGTGTTTGAGTAAAAGATTTTAGCATCAAAAATACATTCCATTAATATGTGCTTTCTAATTAGGTACGGGAGAAATTTGTAATTCCTTCAATGTTTAATATGGAACTAACACGTAATCAATGAGTACTTGGCTTGAGTAGTAGAGATGGTGGTTTGCCATCCCATCCTCTTGTGTTCAAGTCCTCTGCGACATGGTTTGTCATAGTAAGGCTGGAAGGATAGGTGTTTTGTTGGAGTCCGTGACCCCAGCTCCAATTCCAGTGGTCTCTAGACGTCTCGGTCCTAGACTGAACTATGAGCTTAAACCTTATAAATCTTGGGGAGGAAGAAGCTAGAGGGATTATCTTTTGCCTCGATGAAGAAAGAGAGATTCAATTTGCCTGGGGATTAGGAATTTCAATAAATAATAAGGTTGAATATACAGCACTATGGCAGGGTTTGGAATTAGATTTCTCCAGAGGTCTTCATTAATTGATGGTCTTTGGAGATTCTAAGATTGTGATCCAACAAATTATCAAATGTAAAGGAAACGATGAGCATATTCTCCCCTCTATTCTGCATAGAATCAAGTTAATGGTGGACAAAATTGACTTGATTGAATTATATCATGTTAAGAGAAATCTCAACATGGTGGATAATTCTTTGGCGAACCAAGGAGTGCATTTAGAACAAGGAGTGGTAAGGATCAATTATGGAGATCTCATCACAAAGATAATACCCCGATGATCTAAACGCAATTGAATATGTCCTTGATATTGAAGTGCATTAAGCAAAGAACAAAGAGTCAAGTCATTTCATTTAATATGGCCTCGCATTACAATGGAACCATATTAAATGTAAGATAGCAATGGCAAGTAGATGATATGGAGAGTCATGCCAATATGGCCACTTGGATCGTCAACGTCATGTGGAGCTAGGCGCCGAACAGTTGGAGCGGGAATGATTTAACTACTAAAGCAGCTTGAATGTGTGAAATTATATTCTCTATAATTGAATTTCAATTTTTTGGTGTACATTGAATTCAAATTCGTTGTGATTGTAATCTTTCCATAATGGTTATCAGAGCATGCATTAATGGTGCATGTTGTGGGAATGTTGCAACGAATAAAAGCTCGACAGTGTTTATGGATCACTTGGGAGAGTATGGAAACAACGCAATTGCAATAAGAACTATAATTTTTAATATTTTTCAGGAAGTCTGGTGCAAATTTAAAGTTATGGAGTGTAATTTAAAGGAAGCAGAGGAGGAGCTTGGATTGTCATTAGCCAGGACAGCAGGAGCTTTGGAGTTTGTAATTACTCTAATATCTCGTCATTTGATATGACATTGGCAGAATCTAGGGCACAAAATAAATTACTCTCTCAACGATTGGGTCTATTGGAGCTTAAGTTGGATCGCCTTGAGTAGGAAAACGAAATGCTTGAGCTTCAAGTTGAAAATTTAGTGCGGCCTAGAGAAAGGAATGGCACTAAGGTATGCAACTAAGCAAATGAGTACACCATGCAGATGGAGGAGAGCAACAATGAAGTTTTTGATGACCAGGAAGTCCTCCCTGTTGATCCAGAATCCCTGATTTATTGGCATTATCCAATATCTTTTCTTTGATTGATGTTAACATAATTGCATGAAATAGAATCTAAAAATCATATGTGCAAATACTTAAAGAAGAGGAAACATAAAGCATACCATAAAGACAATGCACACAAAAGTTTTATAATGGAGTTCGTCCAATGTGGACTAAATCTTTGGGCCCTGCTTCAATAGTGGGGAGGTCGCTTCATTCATTTAATAAAAAAGAAAGACTATGGAAAAGTACATCATTATACCTCCATTCTTGGGAGTGACATGAAATTCAGCTACTCAAATTATTACAATGACAACACCAACGAGTCCCTATCTTCCTCCTAAGACTTTTGACTATAAACATGACCCACTTTTGAAAGGTGTATTATCGTCTTGAACTTCATGCCCAACAATTATGAAGAAGATGGATTTTTTCCATGACCCATAAATTTTGTTGCCCAAATGCAAAAATTGACTACACCATTATGAGCTTTATAAAATTCTGGTTAAAATGAGTATAAATTCGACTACATTCTACCACCTTCAATTTTGTCCACACAAGGAATCTTTAAATTCCTCACATATTCTGCATAAAAAGATTCTTAAAATATTCTACCTCCGGAACCCTGTCGTCAAGGTTACGCCATGTGCAGGGTTCCACCACTGTGTCAATATTTTGTCTCGTTCATGGCTTCGCTTGTGGCTTCACTCTCACATCTCTATAATGCCCCCTCAAATGGTGAAATGATGGGTTAAATATTTGTGGCCTGATGGACTTTACAAAACCCGCCTATCAGGCAAATTGTATAGCATGTGGTTATGAAGTTTTATGGTCTCCGTCGGAAGTCACGGGTTTGGATCCATCTGCGATCCTATTTTATATAATAAAACAATGACTTGTCGATTAATTGTCAATTCAAATGTTGATTGTTGTAATATTTAACTCTTGGCCATTTACCGTGTGAAACTTCGTCATGTATCTTGGAACCTAACCATCAGTTTGCATTATATGTTGATGGAGATAGTTATATATATATATATATATATATATACCCGTTATAAAATTGTTGGGATGCGGTTCGTTGAATGTAACCACCGCAGGTTATGTATTGGAACATTCACTTGTTGCTAAATTTAACCCATCCACCAAACCGATTCCAAACTACTTGTTGATATATATATATATATATATATCTCGTCAGGATGCGGTTTGTTGGTTATGTATTGGAACATTCACTCGTTGCTAAATTAAACCCATCCGCCAAACCAATACCAAACCACCCGTTGGTATATATATATATATACCTATCATAAAATCATCGGGATGCAGTTCGTTGAATGTAACAACCGCATGTCATGTATTGGAACAATCACTCCTTGCTAAATTTAACCCATCTGCCAAACCGATTCCAAACCACCTGTTGGTAATATATGTCACGATTTGTATAATTGTTTTCCACCGTAATGCTAAAATTGGTTGTTGCGTAGCTATTGTTGATTTCGTCGGTTTAGATTTGAACCACCGTTAACCAATGGTTTTAAAATAGATTATCACCAAATATTAACGATTTTGCCAATCACAACTTGGATAACAGTTTCAAATTGGAATCATAAAAATAAATCGTTGTTGAATCCATTAGGAGAACCGTGTGCCAATTTGGCATAACCTTTTAAAATGCCGCCAAGTTTGAATAACCAATAAATATAACATTGTTGAATCCATTAGGAGAACCGTGTGCCAATTTGGCATAACCTTTTAAAATGCCGCCAAGTTTGAATAACCAATAAATATAACAATGTTGCCAATAGTCTTCCATTTGACCCTGGCCCAACTGGCCACTAGTTGGGTGCCACATGGTGCCCAATGATTGGGCCCCGTGCCCCCATGCTATTGGGCCATCGAAATGTTGTTATATTTGGCAAGATGTTGTAACAGACCTTAGTTGATTTTCCATGTAAAAATAAATATAAGACCAAGGTCATGGGATACGTATTTTGAACTGAATAGTGGGAAAAACATCCTAGCGGGTGTCACTTTTGGTTTATTATGGCTAAGGTAATTGGCAAACGCAAAGTGGAAATAATTAGCATTTTATTTATGAAAATAAAGGAAAATGGGAGAAAATGAAGGTGAAGAGACAAAGACTTGAATGAGAGGGAAAGTAAAGGAAAAATGAAAGAAAATGAAGAAAATAGAGGCTTTAATGATCAAAAGGATTTTGAGGATCAATTTATAGGCTTTTGTCAATTTTATCTTAGGTCTCTCTTCTATTCTCTCATACTCTTGCACAGTTAGAGAATTCTTGGAGCGTGCTTGGAGCACTCTAGTATTCACTTAGATTTGGAGAAAGAAGGAAAAGGAAAGCGCAATGAAATAATTGGATTAGAAGCTACAACAGGATTTCTTTGTAGGTATCGAGCTGCATGTATGATTTCCTTGTTAGTTTTGGTAGCCATGGTACATGCATTTGATTTCTTGGTTATGTGTTGTCATTGGCATGGAGATTTGCCTGGATTGACAGTGATTTTAGCTATGCCTTTCCATTTCCTGGATAGCCATGGTGTTGTAGGTTTTTCCACTTGTTGTTTTCTTATTGGTGCTCAGGTTCCTTATGGTTGTGGGTTGAGTTACTAGTTCCTAGAGCCGTTGGTTGGGACAAATGCTCTAGAGCCTTGGAATAGCTTGGGTTGAGTTACTAGTCCTGGAGCCTAAGTTGGGACAAACGCTCTAGAACCCTTCGTGGGTTGATTCACTAGTCCCTAGAGCTGGGTTGGACAAATACTTTGGAGCCCTAGAATATTGTGGGTTGAGTTATTATTTCCTAGAGCCACGGTTGAAACAAATGCTCTGGAGCCTTGGATAGCTTGGGCAGAGACCAATCCGATTGGTGTTAGTGATGTTTGAACATGAGGTGGAGTCACTGGTTTAGGGTTGAGGTGGATTGACCTCTAGAACATCTAGTTTGGTTTATTCCATGAAATCCCACATTCATTCTTGGAATATAGCGCAGGGGTGATTGGTTGAAAGAGAGATTTGGTTCAGTCCAATTTATGGCGGGTGGTACCTGAAATTCCCTAACTTAGTTGGCATTTTCATATGTTAATAAGAGGTATTCTATTGTGATCTATGAGAATATGTGTTGATTATGGTGGTTATTTTATGGCTGAGTTGTCATGGCTTGTATGACGGTTATTTGTTGGTTATAGGATGGTTATATGATGTACATTGCCTATGGATCTTGACATGTTTGATGAACATATAAATGGTTGATGAATGCATGGACTAACATCTGTTTTTGCAATTATATGGAGAGGGCATAGAGCCTTCTTGGTGATTCTTGGATGAATATTAGACTATTATGATTAGATATGCACTCATGACCCGTAGCTTACATGTTTTCCACGTGTTTGATGAAATGTTTGTTATGTTCTAGGCAATCTAGGTTAAGTTTTGCCTTCAAGTTTGTATGTTTAGCATTTTTGTCATGTCATTATTGATTCTAAGAAGTTTTAGGAAGTTCTAGGCATTAGCCTAGAGGTTGACCTGGAATCTAGGCTCAGATCTCGATATTGCACCCTCTGAACTGGACAATTTTGGTCACAACCACACCCAAGCAGGCATGTGCATGTGGTTGGGTGCATATAAATGCATGGATGCCTTGTCATGCATGTGGTTGGGGGTTAAAGTGTGTGAAAAAGAGCCCCAGTTCAAGGTTTGGTCACCTGGAGTGGTTCTTTGGCCCTTGAGTGCCCCTATAGCACTGTGGAATGTTGTGAGTTGTCAATCAGTGGTCAGGTATAGGCCCCACTTCCTTAACTGGCGCTAGGAGTTTGGGTCATGTCATAGTAATTTCTTCGTCTCATGTTTACCCTGGGACGCTGGTGACAATGGGTAAATGTGTGAGGGGTGGTTACATCTTGGTATCAGAGCTTCCAAGTTCAAACATTAGGACTGGATGGGCTAGATGCATGCAATGTCATTTATATGGTTATGTATGCATAGTAGGTCATATATGCATCGTGGTGTTCATTATGCAATTTGTGTCATAATGATGTTGTGGGAATGTTATGATGTTGATGTGTTGGTTGAGATGGTCAGGAGATGCAGATTATTAGAGCAAGGTTGCAACACTGGACCTAAGGGTAACAACAGATCATTGCATAGGTTTGTATGTTTGGCATACAAGTATGTTGGTTAATGTTTTTAATAAGAATTATGGTTATATACATGCTTTTCATTCTATTGTTGTTGTGGTTACATGCATGATAGATGCTAGTTGATCAATGCAGTCATATGCACATGCGTTGGTTAGTCATGCTCGATAGTTAACTTGTTGTTATATGCATTGGGGTGAGACACGTGATGATTATGGTTATTGCAGCTAAGATCTTGATGTTATATGTATCGTGTTAATCTGGATTGGCCTGTGCATATGTTTATGGTTATGATATTCAAGTATGAGTCGATATACTTGTGCTATTGTGTCTTATTAATCTGGACTAACTTATGTATATGTGATATCCTCCCCTAAGATACATTTAGGTATGAGTTTGATTACGTCATCTATTTGGTTTATCTAACATGGTATGTTTATAGTTTGTTTGAATGTTTCATTAATTGCATATATGAATATGTGTCTATAAGATTGCTTGAAGGAATGATCTTGTTTTAAGATGGTTGTACTAACACAATGTGTTGGGATAGTTGATATGCACTTGAATGCAAGTGGGTGGCAGTGGTAGTATTATGATTAATCACTGTGAGTTGATTGTTGATTATGACATGGTTGTTAGTCTTGGTAAAGGCTAATTTCAAATTAATAGATATGATGTCTTGATATTTGGAACATGTGACTGACATGTGTGAGCAGTTGCAGGGAAACATGCTTGGTATTAGCATGACAAAGTAATAGTTGATTTTCTTATATAACTAACAGTTGGGTGATGTGATAGCATATAATAATACTCAATTGTAGCATGGAAAAAGATAAAGAAAGGAATAGGGTGAAAATTCCTTTATGTTTGGAGACCGCAGTTCGAAACGAATAAGTGTTTTGCATGAATACTGGAAGTCTTCTTAACCTTGATTTTGTCTAACATTATGTGGATATATATTATATTCATGAAAATGTATTTGACAAGTATAATAGTTGGTTTTTGATATGGCTAGATTCGTCAAGGAATTTGAGTTCCTTGAGAGATGATTTATGTACGTGTTCAGTTACAGATCAGTGTGTTGGGTCCAACAAGGTAAAGTAACCAATATATTGTTATGTTTATTTATGCACTGACAGTTGTGTTTTTATGGCAGTATGATGCAATCGATTGCATGGCAAAAGAGACTGCCAAGGAATCCTGGAGAAGGCTCGGGTGGAGCTTTCCTTTGGAAGCACTGGGAAACCATGGGGGTTGAGTCATGGTGTTTGTTGGAAATTTTTTGTTCTTGGTGCCTTGTGACTTGTTTGCACTTGATTTGTAGTTTTGTTTATGTCTGGTGCATGGCCTTTCCACTTTGTTTGTGGTGTCGTGTTTTTATTGGTTTGCATGGTTTTCTTCTTGTTTGTTTCTTGTTCTTGCCTTTTATGTTTTAAGGGTCTTGGGAATTTGTTGGGGAAAGAGGAAAGCTAATGGAGCTCTAGGAGAGTTGAATGAAGCCCAACAGGTAATGTAAGACCCAGATGAAGCTTAGTGCATGTATAAATGCAGCTAAAGGCAAGAGTATGACAGCTAGTTGGACTGGTTGGGTCCATTGGGGTAAATGGATGGTGGCAGGACAATCATGAGAAAGGTAACAGGAAAAGGTAAAGTAAATGGATTTGAGGCATCAATTGCCTTGGCTTTGTTGGGAACTATTGTTCTCAATGTTGTGCATATGTTACAGGGGTAACGGGATTTCTCTTAACCTTGACCTTATGATATCCAGTAATTATGTTATGATTATGATTATGTTGATGCCCATATATGTATACATGTATGTATGTATGTCGTTGTCTGACAGGTCGTCGGGGATCATGAAATTTTTATGCTAATGTTTATATGTATACATGTATGTATATGTTTTGTTGCCTGACAGGGTCATCGGGGATCATTCTTATGGAAGAATGATTCTTTATGCAGGTGAATGGCATGAAGAGGTTCCTGGTCTTATGAGGATTTAAGTGGGAAGAGTAGCCCTGATAGATTTATGAGGTTAGTATTGTGTGGATATGAATTAATATTTAGTATCGTGTTGATATGAATTGATATTATGTGCTAATACTATGCTTATGTTTATGTTATGAATAGGCAATGTTGAGGGATACATCAGTAGAATGAAAACAGTGTAATTTGCAGCATGTTGAGACAAGCATGGATAGTGGAAAGACACTAAAAGCAAGGTTGCTTGGTAGAGGCAGTGTTTTCTTTGGATGTGTAGTACTAGTGTTGTGTACATGTTGTATATCTAGTGTTGTGTACATGCTGTATAGGCGGTGTTGTGTACATGTTATATATGCAGTGTTGTGTACACATTGTATAGGCAGTGTTGGATACATATGGTGTTGTGTACATGTTGTATAAGTGATGTTGTGTACGTATGGTGTTTTGTACATGTTGTATATGCGATGTTGTGTGCATGTTCTACATGTGGTGTTGTGTGCATGTTGTACATGTGGTTTTGTGTGCATGTTGTGATATGTACATGTGGTGTTGTGTGCATTTAGTGTTGTGTACATATTATGGAGGTGGTGTGGTGTACACATTATGCACGTGGTGTTGTGTACACATTGTGCAGGTGATTATGTGTACATGTGGTAGTGTGTACATGTCGTACGTGTTGGGTATTGTGCATGTGGTATCATGTTATGTGTATTGGGTAGTAATTATATCGTGACATGTGTATTCATTGTGTTACACTCTGTATATATATATGTGTGTATTGTGTTGTACACTGGATGTAGGTGTATGTGTTGTATTGTACATTGGGTGTAGGTGTATGTGTTGTGTTATGTTTTGTTGTACACCATGTGTAGGTTTATGTGTTGTGTTGTACATCGGGTGTAGGTGTATGTATTGTGTGGTATGTTGTGTGTGGGTGTATGTGTTGTGATGTACGTTATATATGTGTATGTGATTGAACAAAATAGAAGTATTGAGTGTTTTTCGGGTGTGGAAATTGATCCAGTGTGTGTATGGAAAGGACAAAGGACAAAGGTAGAAGCAAAGGACTAATTAAAGGATAAGTATCGATATCTTATTTCAATTTTAATTATGCATGTGATCTATGACTTTGATTTATCATGGTTACATGTGATCTATGATTTTGATATATTATGGTTGAGTATTAAGCTAACTGGACGTAATGTGTTTATACATGATGATTTGATCAAAGACCTAGTTGACTTGTTGTGAGAGGAAGTAAACAAAATTGCAGGTGTACCTTATTGACAAGCTACCAACGAGGTATGATTTGATTTATTTCAATTTGTTTAAAATATAATGGAAATTATGTGCTTCGTACAGAAAAGCATGGTTGAAAAGCCCGGTTTCGGTGATTGAAACTCGCTGCAAGAATTAGCAGCAGCAGTGAAAGGAATCGGAACATGCAACAATATGTTGGTAAAGCACTTTAGAAGCAGGGCCATTGTGGAACATTGGTACGCAATAATGTCCATTGATTTCCATGAGCATGTTATGACTGGTATGATGGTTTTAAGGCTGGGATATGCTTTGGTTTTTTGATCGTCCGATGCGAGGAAACCTTGCCAAGGGATGGATCATAGGGAAGGGGATGCCAAAGAAACTTGGAAGGTGAGCGAATGCATGGAAGGGGGTCACTGGATTCCCCGAGGGACTGTGTAGCAGAGAAGGGAAGGTCGGGGATGGATTTGTTTTGGTCATTAGCATTACCAGATGGAATTAGAAGTGAATTGGGAGTATGCCCTGGAAGAATGAGTTGGTAATTGTTCAATAAGGGAACAAGTAGCGTGAGGATCCTAGCATTGGACATTCGATGCAGATTTTGATTTTGGCAATAGATTATGGACTTCCTGGGAAGGAGGTTATTATAGGCCATTTTGTCACATATAGTCAATAGGCCTGTAAACCGAATCAATTAATAGCTATGAACATGCTGTCATCATCCCTACACAAATCCCTAAGCATGACCTTTCCAAAAAGTTTTATTTTCTGGGATTGACTGGTCAAAATCAATGTTTTTAGCCCTCGTGCTCCTTGCCCATTTAGCCACCTATGTTCAACACTGGTTGCTCCTTTTTGCACCATTTCTAGTCAGCACTAGCTACTCCTTGATGGGGGTGCGTTGATTCTAGAAATTCGGTAAAATTGAAAAGATTTATGAAGCTTCCTCTTCTAGAAGCTTCCAAGGGTTGTTTTAACCATTTACCATGGATAAGAAGCTCGAGTCCTATCTAATCCTACCTTGGAGACTTCACTTCTTATCCCTTAGGTTCATCCTCCCATCATAAGTGGATCTCAAGCCCATTATGGTAAATCCTAAACTATCATCCTTCTCCTATAAATTTACTACCATCCATAGCATCAGGGTTGAATTTTGGAGATTAATCATGCCCTCATGTTGCTACCTTGAATCTAGGAGAGTCATCTTCATGCATTAGGGTGACATTGAGGTGTGATTTATAACAAGGACAAGTCAACTTAGGGAGATGTATACAAGATCAGCTACTATTCTTGGTTGTAAACTCCCTCTTATTTCTATTAATACAAAGAGTATCATGTTCCCTTATATGTGTTATGTTACATTTACAATCATGTATTTCAATGCCTTGATTATTCATTGAATAAGGTAATCGAATTATGCTACGTAGATGTTGTGGACCTTTGGCTTGTTTTTCTTGTATATTCAAGTCCTAATTATAACATTTGGAGGTACGATTGAGGCTTGCAAGCTAGGAGGAAAGTAAAGCTTTCAACGGATTATAAGTATTCCTCTTTCCCATCCTTCAATTTCTCTAAGGGAAACTCTATAGTATTTTCTTTATGTTGTTCTAGACCAGTCCACTAGGTCTAGGGAAGATACTTTTTTCCACAATTTTAAATTTCGCATAACAAATTGGCAACCATACTAGGGAGAATCTATCTCCCTTAGTGGTTTCCTTGACCTTAGCACTTGTTTCATCTCTTGAATTGACCTTCATTGCCTCACTCAGATCTTGATGGACCCTAGGAAAACTCTCCTCTAAGCTTGATTTGATTTTTTGTGTTGTAATTTTTCTGGATTTGCTTCAGCACCCCCTGGTCTGGAGAAAGAGCGCCCCAGCGCACCTTCTCCTTCTCTGCACCTGCGTTGGTCCCTGTAAGATGCAAAAAATTGCCTCTTGTTCCTTGCTCTCTGATCTACTTTGTTCCAATTTGTTTTCCTTATGTCCCTGAGTGTGTCTTGGTCTTTGAAATACTTCGCTTTGTTTGATTTTGATTTTAGTATCCTTTGATAAGAATTTGTTTGGATTTTGCCTTATTCTTGTCAAATAGGTCATTAGAAAACTTTTGTCTCATCATTGATTGCTTGAAAGAATTGATATTGCAGTCATCATTCTCTATGGTTTCTTTCATCAGTGATTTAGAAAGCATTTTAGTTTTCATTTCATTTGGAAATTAAGTGGATTGAAAAGAAAATCTCATAATTTTTCATTTTTCATTGCATTTAGGGTGATATTGAGGTGTTTTTTGTTACAAGGAAATACAAGTCAACTTGGGGAGACATTTACAAGATTAGATACTATTTATGGTTGTAGACTCTCTCCTATTTCTATTAATACAAACATTATCTTGTTTTATGTTTAAATTCATGTATTCCAATGCATTTTTGATTCATTGAATAAAGATGTTAGATTATGATACTTTGCTGTTGTATATCCATTGTTTGTTTTAGTCATGTGTGCATGTTATAATTATAGCACTTGGAGCTACAATTGGAGCTTACAAGCAAGGAGGAAGGAAAGCTTGCTACAAATTCGAGGTAGGCCTCTTTCCCATTCTCTAATTTCTATAAGGAACTCTATATTCTTTGTCTTTTGTTGTTCTAGACCAGTCCACTAGGTCTAGAGAATTCACCTTTGTCCACAATAATGAAATTATGTATAACAAATTTCTTTCATTTTTCATTTTTCATTGCATTTAGGGTTTTTTGTGTGAAATTGGAAATTGGAACAGTTGCATTAAGGGAATTGACTTAACAAATTTTGTTTGGTGCATTTTGTATGTTGCATTAATCTTTGTTCTCTTCCCTCCTATACATATATTTCCATTTAAAAGAAAAATTCATTGTGTCATGCTAGATTGCATCTTTAGGATATTCAAGTGAAATTCGCGGCGAGTCTTGAAAATTGAAACATAATTCAAGATAAAATTTAAAATTTATTGAATCAATCTTAAGGAGAATTTGAAACATTAATGCAAACATCTAGAGGTCTAAGCTAGAGATGTGTTTCAACGTCTATAAACATAGAAGTTGTCATTTTTTGCCATCGTTTCATTCTAGGGGTGAAATCTCGTTCCTTGTACGTAAGTGTATCAGACCGTTCTCCACGTACCTTCAGGTATATTGGATGGTGATCCATGCATAAGTATATGGGAATGCTCTCATCAAACAACTATGCATTAGACAACACTACTACAGACTGCGATTCCACGTACCTTTGGGTATATTTTGGAAGTCTACACTAGGTTGCTATCCTCACCTTAGGTAACCGAGTCGGCCATCTTGCACATTGTGATACACCAAACACAACATTCGGGGAGATTTCTTTCTCGTAAGTAAATCCTTGGTTTATCAAGGTGGTATATTGTAGTTCATAGTTGCTTGGTAAACTTTTATGCCTAGTTACGCCTTTTCTATTTATTTATTTTGTTAATTTCTAAAATCAATTAATTGACTGTGGAATAACATCCTTCTCGTGGAACAACCCCTTGGTGGATCATAGGTTGAGACTAATGGCACGGTTCTTGAGTCCACCAATCAAGGAAACCCCTTTAATGGGAATCCTAGTCCTTTTCCTTCTTTTGGAAATATTAGTGCTCCTTATATGGAAACATCGTCCCTTTCCTAAATTACCATTGGTTTTCCAGTTTGGTTATTTTCAACCTCTTTGGTTCTGGATATCCAAACTTCTTCTCAACCAAGTAGTCCTCCACATGAACAACATCAATCTCAAATTGATCCTTAAGTTGACCCTTTTCCTTCTTCACCTATTGTTTCTTCATCTCTTTCTTCCTCCTCTCATGGTGAAAGTTTTCATTCTAGTAACCAAGAAGCTAAGAATAAGAAGAAGATGACGAAGAAGAAGAAGCAAAATAAGCAGGGAGCCAACCAAGCAACCATTGTTACCAATGCAACTAGTATGGAGGAAGCTTCCAATCATCCCCACAAAGTTAAATTCCCTTGCAAGTTATGTAAGGGTGACCACTTTCTTAGAGATCATCCTCGCATTCCTAAGGTATTAGAAGCGTGGTCCACAAGCTCACGTCAACCTTTGTCGTCGGCTTCTGGAGATCATGCTGGTGAGAAACCATCGACTAGTGATCATAAGGTTCACGAAAATAAGGTCAAAGTTAAGTTCCCATGTATGTTATGCGAAGGGAATCATCATATTCACCTTTGTACTTATGTGGATGAAGCCTCAAAAGTGTTGGAAAACCTTACAGCCTCTCATCCACAACTCCCGGTTGGTTAATGGAAGATTTCCCCTAATTCTCCACTAGTTAATGAAGTCATTGATCAGAACACATCTCCAGTAAATCCCACTATCTCTAAAGGTGAATCCCATGAGTCCAATCCCAACCAACCATTGGTTGAGAAAATGGTTGACTCAGTTCCACCTTTAGTTGATTGTACTTTTCCCGTAGAGAATGAGTCTCATACCACTCATGTTCTTCTCATTTCTTTAGGCTCCAATGAATTAGGGGGGAATCCTCCCGTTCCAACGACACAAGGGTAAAATCATCCTGTTCCCATAGCACAAGGGAGGAATTTTCCCATTCCCACAGTACAGGGGAGCAGTTATCTCATTCCCATAAATTAGGGGAGTAGTTCTCCCATTCCCATAGCACAAGGGGGAATTTCTCCCATTCCCACGATACCCCCCCCCAAGTAGAGTATGGTCACTTCCTTTGGTTGGAGTCGACTCGCAAGATATCATCTTCCTCCTTACGTGCCCTTCCAGCTCATAGTACATCCTTATAATATGCCTATACCTGGTACAGTTATAGATGAAGGCGTGTATGTTAGCATTTTGTCCTCAACTACTTGGAAATATTTTTGTTCTCCGTAGCTTGTGCCTGTTACCTAGAATTTCTTAGCCTTTAACAAAGGAACAAGTCAACCGTTAGGGACCATTCCTCAGTTTTTTATCACATTGGGGGGAAATATGGTCTATAAATATGCTATGGTAGTCCAAGGCCCTTTTGCTTTTAATTTACTCCTTGGGTGTGATTATGTTTACGACATGGGAGCTCTTGTCTCTTCACTCTTTCATGTGATGTGTTTTTCGCATGAAGGAAGAATCATTACTATTAACCAGCTTTCATTCGTTGGTCCTAATTGACTCCTAATCAACCAAACTCCCTAAATGGTCCTTATATGCAAGTGGTATCTCCCCTTCCACAGATTAATTATGTAGCAACTTGTTCCATCCCCGTGTCTACTGATCATCTAGTAGGTGATGTAGTACATCATTTACTAGGGGCATTGGAGTATGATCTATTTATTGGATCCTTTCATATGTATCCCTTCCATAGTGTTGTTCTTCCATCTGATCAGAACCTCTTCGAAGCCATGAACTCCTGCATGTCATGATAAAAGCACTGCTGCAGAGTTCCTTGTCTTGTGTCAAGCTCCTTAAAAATGAAACAAGGTTCCCATAGCAAAATTCCTTTTCTTGTGTCAATCTCATTAAAAAATGAAACAAGGTCCTTGGAGCATAGTTATTTTCCTATTTCAAGCTCATTAAAAAATGAAATAGATTCCCCTTTAATTCGGATATTTGATTACATCTCGTAAATTTCCAATTGAGTCTTTCACTTGATCTCATAAATGAACCTTCATTCCATCCACCTGTTAGTAACCAGTAGTCTACTTAGGTGAATGAAATGAAGCTTTGGGGGCATGTGCCTAGAATTGAGTCATTATACTAGGGGCATGCAAACTTATATCAAGCACAGTTTTTCATTCTTGCAAGCTTGTGTAAAAATGAAACCACTTTCAAGTACTTTCAAGCATAGTTTTTTCTTTGTTTCAAGATTTTGTAAAAATGAAACCAATCTCAAGCATAGTTTCCCATGTTTTTAGCTTTTGTAAAAATGAAACCATTCTCATCCTATCCTTTGTGATTTCTATTTTTATCAATTTATTTATGCCAAATGAGCCTTGGTTTTCTCATTCCGTCGTCACCATCAGCTTGGTTGATTATTCACTTTCACTTTTTTTTACCCTTTCCTAAGGAACAATTGTAATGAGTAGTCCTACTCAGCCTCTTGACCTCTACATCTTTTGAGCAATTTCATTATGAGCAAAACCAATTTCTAGCCTTCATACCACTCATTCCTCCAGGAGGAGTTTTGTTTGAGCTCTTTTCAGACTCCCTAAACATGAAAATATTTTCGAGCACTTGTATTTTCGAACTCGTTAAAATAAAAATAAAAATACGTCTACTCAATAGTTTAACCATTTTTGAACTGAGATAGACTATTTATGAAAAAGGAATACCTTAGTCTAACATGGCTAAGAGTTTCTCCTAAGTATTTTTTTAATGCCTTTTCGGACTCAAGAGACTATTTACAAAAAGGAACCTTTGGATTTTTCTTTTTCACCTCTTTTTCAAACTCTTTAAACATGAAAAAAGAGTCGAGCTACGCCTTCGCTGGACTCGTAAAATCATCAAACAACAATGGAATCATCAAACATGGCGGGAATGAACAACTCCTTCTTAGGGGTTCATTAAAGATAGTCATAGAGATTCATCCGAAGGATGAACTTACAGATCAAGCATATGTTATCCTCCTCAAGCTTGTCTAAAAGAAAAGAGGTACTAACCAGAAATGGTTGGAAAAATTGGGTACTCTACCTATTAATGGCAGTGAGCCACTCTTGAACATGACACTCTTCCACTTCATCTCTGTGGTTGTTGGGTTGGGGAATCTGCTTATCTTTTTGGTTCATCGCACCATATCAAAGCCTCCACATTCGGTTTTGGGTCAATGTTTCCAACTCCATTCGATGTTGTTGATATGTTCAAGAGAAGTCATTTAGTTAATATGTGCTACAATACTCCTAAGCCTTCATTTATGTCTACCATTCTTGAACCAGTTATACATCAACATCATTTTTTTGAAGTCTTGGTACATGTTTCATGTCATTTATGGGGGATACATCAAGGCCCTTCTGCGACGAGTCGCTTCATGTCAACGTCAACTCATTATCTAGGAAGTTGACTTAGAAACTCCCTTTGGTACTTTGGAGCTTTCATACATCAATGGAAAGTTTCCTCGGTCTCGGTGATAGGTTTTCATCATTGGCTTTTGACTGAAAGATTTTATGTGGTGTTCAACTTCAACTCATTTATTCACACCACACATATTGTAATTTGGTACCTTGAGAGCCATTAACATCATCTATGGTTGATCTCATGTCTATTAACATCTTACATCATTAGTCAGTAATCACATGGTGTCTACCATGTTTGAATCCAACTCATTTATTCACAAGGTTAGACTTGTCCATTGCACAATCGAGTGAACGAGATAGAAGACCTCATATCTAGTTCCATCCATCCAAGCTAAACTTTCACGATTAGTACAATATTACAAAACTATGATGATTATGATCATACAGGCAATCATCCAAGGATGGGTCCACTCTTTGTCATCAGTCGATGAGACTTCTTAATCATTGTACATGTAATGTTAGCTTATATGTTGAGCATGGGTATGCCTCCCTCAGAAAATATATCACGATGAAAATGTATTGTAAGAGATGATGGTCTCAACCAGTAGTTCTTGTCTGAACTTGTCACAAGGTAAAGCACTTTAGACATCAGCTACAATTTTTGACTTTGCGCTTTAGGGGGAAATCTAGTATAGGCCATTTTGTCACATCTGGTCAATAGGCCTGCGAACCAGATCAATCAACATTCGTTAACATGTTGTCATCCTTCCTACACAAATTTCTAAGCACGACCTCTCCAAAAAGTCTAATTTTCTGGGATTAACTTCTCAAAATCAATGTTTTTAGCCCCAATACACCCTTCCCCTTTAGCCACATGCGGTCAACCCTAGCTTCTCCTTTCTAGACCAGCATTGGTCAACACTAGTTGCTCCTTGTTGGGGGTACGGTGATTTTAGAAATTCGGGAAAATTAAAAATATTTTTGAAGCTTCCTCTTCCAGAAGCTTCCAGGGGTTGTTTTAACCATTTAGCATGGATAAGAAGCTCGAGTCCTATCTGATCCTACCTTGGAGACTTCACCTATTATCCGTTGAGTTCATCCCCCCATCATTAGTGGATCTCAAGCCGATTATGGTAAATCCTAAAATACCACCCCTCTCCTGTAAATTTACTGCCATCCATAGCATTAGGGTTAGCTTTTGGAGATTGATCATGCTGTCATATTGTTGCCTTGAATCTAGGAGAGTCATCATCTTCATGCATTAGGGTGACATTGAGGTGTGCATTGTGACCAGGAAGGACAAGTCAACTTGGGGAGATCTCTACAAGATCAACTACTATTCTTGGTTGTAAACTCTTTCCTATTTCTATTAATACAAAGGGTATCATGTTTTCCAATATGTGTTTTGTTGCATTTACATTCACGTATTTCAATGCCTCGTTGATTCATTGAATAGAGTAGTTGAATTATGCTACGTAGATGTTGTGGATCCTTGGGTTTTTTTGGTTGTATGTGCAACTCCTAATTATAGCATTTGGAACTATGATTGGATCTTACAAGCCAGGAGGAAAGTGAATCTTGCAACAGATTCCAAGTAATCATCTTTCCCAAGCTTCAATTTCTCTGAGGGAAATTCTATATTCCTTTCTTTTTGTTGTTCTAGACCAATCCACTAGGTCTAGGGAATATACTTTTGTCCGCAATCATAAATTCTGCATAATAGAGGTGAAACCTAGTACTACTTGTGAGGGTGGGTGTGTGAGCCTTTGGATTCCCTTGTTGTTGATCCAGGCACTGTACCTTTTTATTTGTTGGTTAGAGCAAATGTGCATATGTATATGTGTAGGTTATTGTAAATATTGTATCAAGTTGTGGTTATAAATCTCCATAAACAACATGATTATTTGTTGGTTGAAGCAAATGTGTATAAGTATATGTGTTTGTTATTGTAAATACCGTAACAATTTTTGTTATAAAGCTCTGGTAAACGGTATGATTGTCATGTTTTAAGTTGTGATCATTGTAAATACTACAACGAGCTGTTTTATAAAGCTCCATGGTCAGTATGCCTTATTTTTCAGTGGTTTTTTGGTCATAGAACATCGAGGACGATGTTCCCCCAATGGGGAGGGGTTTGTAACAAACCCTGGTTGATTTTCCATGTAAAAATAAATATAAGACCAAGGTAATGGGACACTTATTTTGAGATAAATGGTGGAAAAAAATCCTAGTGGGTGTCACTTTCGGCTTATTATGGCTAGGGAAATTGTCAAATGCATTAGCAAAGGAAAAGTGGTAATAATTGACATTTTATTTATGAAAATAAAGGAAAATAGGAGAAACTGAAGGTGAAGAGACATAGATTTGCATGACAGGGAAATTGAAGGAAAAATGAAGGAAAATGAAGAAAATAGAGGTCTCAATGATAAAAAAGCTTTTGAGTATCAGTTCACAGGATTTTCTTATTTTTAGCTTGGAGCTCTCTTCTATTCTATCATTCTCCCATACTTTTACACACTTAGAGCATTCTTGGAGCATGCTTGGAGTACTCTAGTATTCACTTGGATTTGGATAAAGAAGGCAAAGGAAAGTAGGAAAGTGCAAGGGAACAGTTGGATCAGTAGCTATGGTGGGATTGTTTTGCAAGTATCGAGTTGCATGTATGATCTCCTTGCTATTTTTGGCATGCATGGTACATGAACATGGTTTCTTGGTTATGTGTTTTCATTGGCATGGAGATTTTCTTGGATTGACAATGGTTTTAGCCTTGCCTTGATGTTTCCTGGATATCCATGGTGTTGTAACAACCCATGGTTGATTTTCCATGTAAAAATAAATATAAGACCAATGGAATAGGACACTTATTTTGAGCTAAATGGTGGGCAAAACATCCTAGTGGGTGTCACTTTCATTTATTATGGCTAAGGAAATTGGAAAATGTATTAGAAAAGGAAAAGTGGTAATAATTAACATTTTATTTATGAAAATAAAGGAAAATAGGAGAAAAGGAAGGTGAAAAGACACAGATTTGCATGAGAGGGAAATTAAAGGGAAAATGAAAGGAAATGAAGAAAATAGAGGTCTCAATGATAAAAAGAATTATGAGGATCAGTTCACACGATTTTATGAGTTTTAGCTTGGAGCTCTATTCTATTTTCTCATTCTCTCATACTCTTGCACATTTGAGCATGCTTGGAGCACTCTAGTATTCACTTGGATTTGCATAAAGAAGGCAAAGGAAAGTAGGAAAGCGCAAGGGAACAATTGGATCAACAGCTACAATGGGATTGCTTTGCAAGTATCGAGTTGTGTGTATGATTTCCTTGCTAGTTTTGGCATGCATGATACATGAATGTGGTTTCTTGGTTATGTGTTGTCATTGGCATGGAGATTTTCCTGGATTGACAATGGTTTTAGCCTTGCCTTTCCATTTCCTAGATAGCCATGGTGTTGTGGATTTTTCCCCTTGTTGTTCACACATTGTTGATCATGTTCCTTATGGTTGTGGGTTGAGTTACTAGTTCCTGGAATTGTTGGTTGGGACAAATGCTTTGGAAGCCCTGGAACAACTTGGGTTGAGTTACTAGTCTTGGAGCCGTTAGTTGGGAAAAATGCTTTTGAAGCCCTAGAACATCTTTGGTTGAGTTACTATTCTTGGAGCCTAGGTTGGGACAAACACTTTAGAGCCCTTGGTGGGTTGAGCTGCTAGTCTCTAGAGTCGGGTTGGACAAACACTTTGGAGCCCTGAAAGGTTGTGCGTTGAGTTATTATTTCCTGGAGCCGCGGTTGGAATAAATTCTCTGCAGCCATCGATAGCTTGGGTAGAGACTGATCTAGTTGTTGTTAGTAATGTTCGACCGTGAGGTGGAGTCACTGGTTTAGGGTTAAGGTGGATTGGCCTCTAGAAGCCCTGGTTTGGTTTTGTTTGGTTTATTCCATGAAATCACACATTCATGCTTGGAATACAGCGTGAGGGTGATTGGTTGAAAGAGAGATTTGGTTCAGCCCAATCTATGGTCGAGTAGTATTTGGAAGTACCTAACTTGGTTGGCATTTTTATATGTTAATAACAGGTATTTTCTATTGTTATCTATAAGCATATGTGTTGATTACTATGGTATTTTATGGTTGATTTTCCATGGATTCTATGCTAGTTATTTTCTAGTTATATGTTGGTTATATGATGTATATTGTCTATGGCTCTTGACATGTTTGATGAATATATAAATGGTTGATGAATTCATGGACTAACAAGTGTTGTTGCAACTATGTGGAGAGGTCATAGAGACTTCTTGGTGATTCTCAGATGAATCTAAGATTGTTATGATTAGATATGCATTCATGACTTGTAGCTTACATATTTTCCATGTGTTTCACAAAATGTTTGTTATGGTCTAGGAATTCTAAGTCAATTTTTGCCTTCAATTTTGTATGTTTAACATTTTTTTCATGTCATTATTGATTTTGAGGAGTTTTAGGAAGTTATGGGCAGTGTTCCGGAGGCTGGCCTGGAATCTAGACTCAAATCTCAGAACCTCACCCTCTGAATTGGACAATTAAGGTAACAACCGCACCCAAGGAGGATTATGCATGTGGTTGGAGGCCTATAACCACATGGAGACCTTTTCAGGCATGTGGTTGGGGGTTAAAGTGTGTGAAAGGGATCCCCAAATACCGGCTTGGTCACCTGGGGTGGTTCTTTCGCCCCTAAGTCCCCCTGTAGCCCTGTGAAATGTTGTGAGTTTTCAATCGGTGGTAAGTTGTAGGCCCCACTTCCTTAACTGGAGCTAGGAGGTCAGTTCATGTCATAGTAATCTCTTCATCTCATGTTTACCCTGGCATTCCGGTGACATTGGATAAATGTGGGAGGGGTGGTTAGAGTTACTGCCATACTTTACAATGCCGCTAACTTTAGCGATACTATTAATTTTATCTGGTAGTCCTCTAAATTTAGCCAAAATATGCAAATTTGTGCGGAATGCCAAATTTAGTGATGCTTCAATATAAACTAGTTATTTACTAACTTTACATCCTCATGCCTAGTTGAGAAAAACTTTTACTATGCGTAACTTGCACATATGGAGTTAGATTGAGGCATCAATTGTGTCGTTGGAAAGCTTGAAATGATCTATTTGATATTATGTTGGTTTCATAATGATCTGAGGAATTCAATTTTTGTGCCATTAGGGATCCACCTAGTTCATTTCTCCCCACTGAGGATCTTTTGGTCCTCCAAAAGAATAAACAATACTACAATCTTAATTTGCATAACAAATGTATCTGAAAGGCCACACTTTATTCTCCTTCACCTTTGTACTTCAGAGCCTGAAGTGTTGAAACTAGCACTTGTATCCATATGCAAACCTATAGCTACTAATACATGTCTAACTTACAAGACTCAAACAAAACCCATCCTTTCCAAGAGTTTATAACAAACTCATGGTCAAGTTTACATTGGAAACCATACCCTTTGTTATCCAATTAAAAGGCCAAAACATCGTTATGTTGCATATACAGGTGATGTTATACATTCATTGCTTTTACAAACTTTAAAAAGAAACATGTCATTCACAACAATGACCATGCCAAGCTATTTAAAAAGGCTTCCAACTCTGGATGGGTCTTCTTGGGACGCAATTCTATATGGAGCTATCGACATGTAGCTCTCTGGTGTCCTCTATTGTTGTAATGGTTGCAATGGTTATTCTTCCTCCCCACTTTCCTGACCTCCTTTCTCCGCTAATGTGGAGAGGGATCCTTAGGTCGTGACTCCTTCCTAGTCGAGATAACCTTCCTTTAATGACTATTTCTGGTGCAATTCTGACAAGGAGATATTGCCTTAGCTCTTCCTTTGAAATGTTCAGCTCCTTTTGGAGATCGTCTACAATCACAATCATTGAAACAATGTGATGTTGTTTTCACTGCCTCAGACTTGTCGCTTGAAGAATCTCATGTCTCTTCCTTTTCGACATAGCCTAATCTTTCACATCATGGTAATTCCACCACATGGATGGGATTCATAGTGCCTTGGTTATTAACTCCTAGGCCTCTGTCTTCATATACCATCTTCTTCATGAGCTTTGAACCAATACTTATGGTGTGTCTTTCAAAAGCACCAAAATCATCAACATAATGAGAACATGAAACTAAAGAATCATTGTTTACCTTAGTTGTCGATTTTGAAGCGGGTGATGATTCCTTCGCTGAGCCTTCGTTGCACTTCAACTTTTCTAAGGCCTCTTTTGTGGATCATAACTAAATCTGCAATCTTTGTTTCTCCTCATTTGCTTGTCGTAACAATCTCCTCAACTTGACATTCTTTACTTAATGCTCTGGTTGATCTTCTCATTTGAATGATTAGAAGAGGATGAAGAAGAAGAATATTCACTTAAAGATGGAAGTGGAGATTCTCCTTCATTTACGGAAGCATTTTCCTCTACTTTGGCTTTCTTCTTCTTTTCATTCTTTTCCAATCTCTTCTCATAATTTGCAAACAATATATCAACCATGTTTTCCATCTTGTAGAAGGCTTTACAAAAAGCTTTGTCTTTCTCCATTTTCCTTCTTCATGTTGCACGTTCAATCTTTGGTTATCATTCACACTCCCAATTCACATTAGCAAGAAGATCGCTCTTATAACATCCTTGGTAAAAAAAATCCATGTAATAAAGTTAATAAAGGAAAAATAATAACCAAGGTCATGGGACACGTATTCTAAGTTGAATGTTGGGAAAAAACATAGTGATGAGAATCACTTATGATTAATTAATGGTTATGGAAATTGGAAAAGGAAATGGCAAAGGCTTTCGAAAGCCATGAGGCATTTATTGCCATTTTATTTATGAAAATAATGGAAATTAGGAGAAAATGAAGGTGAAAGGTCACAAGTTACATGTGAGGAGGAAAATGAAAGAAAATAATTGGAATTAAAGAAAATAAAGGCCTCATTAATAAAAAGGCTTATGAGGATCAGTTTGTAGCTTTGGTTAGTTTAGCATTTTGTCAGTTCATTTTTGGAGCTCTCATTTTCTACTCTCTCTCTCATACTCTTGGACACTTAGAGCTTTCTTGGAGCACTCTCGAGGAGTGTGGCATACTTTGGATTTGGAGCAAGAAGGTGAAGGACGATAAGGAAATCACAAGAGGACATTGGGATTAGCAACTGCAAGAAGTTTTTCTTGCAGGTATTGAGTTTCGTGTATGGTTTCCTTACTAGTTTTGGCATTCATGGCACATGCATGTGGTTTCTTGGTTATGATCTATCATTGGCATGGAGGATTTCCTGGATTGACGGTGGATTTCCTAGCCTTCCCATTTTCTGGATAGTCATGGTGTTGTGGGTTTCTTCCCTTTTGTTTTCTAGTTGGTTCTCATGTTCTTTATGGTCGTGGGTTGAGTTACTAGTTCTTGGAGCCTTCGTTGGAGAAATGATTTGGAGCCCTTGGTGAGTTTAGTTATTAGTCCTGGAATCCCTGTTTGGACAAATGCTCTAGAGCTAAGCAACAACTATGGGTTGAGTTACTAGTCCTGAAAGACTTGGTTGGAACAAATGCTCTCGAGCCTTGGAAATCTTGGGTAGAGACCAATCTAGTGATGGTTAGTGATGTCTGACTATGAGGTGGAATCATTGGTTGAGGGTTGAGGTGGTTTGGCCTCTGGAAGCCCTGGTTTGGTTTTCTTTGATTTGTTTCATGAGATCCCGTATTCATGCTTGGAATATGGCACGAGGGTAATTGGCTAAAAAATAGATTTGGTTCAACCCAATCTATGGTCGGGTGGTATGTGGAAGTCCTAACTTGGTTGGATTTGCATATGTTAATAAGATCTCATTTTCCGTGGCATTCTCATGAGTAAATGTGCATGATATTATGTGGCTTTAATGGTTGTTTCCTCATTGATATATATTTGGTTATTTTTTTGTTATAAGTATGTTTTATGATAGTTATGATATATTGCTTGCATCATGTTTTGGCTGATATATAAAATTTTAGTGAATGAATGACCTAATAGATAACAATGTAGCTATTATGAGGAGATATCAGTCCTCTTTTATGATTCTCAGATAAGTATGAGACCCCTATGCTCAAATTTGTTGTTGTGAGTCACTTGTAGATTACATGTTTATGATATGTTTCATGAAATGTCTGTCATGGCTAGTAGGGGTTAGATCAAGCCCTTGTTAAAGTGTTTTCATTAGTAACCTTGTTTCAATGTTATTTATCATTTTTGGAAGTTTCATGAAGTTATGGGCAGTGGCTTGAGTCCCGACCCTGAAAAGGTGGCACAGAATCCTGGGTCACTGGCATAGAACTGCGTGAAAAAGGCCATAGTCACATGGATGCCTTGTTGTGGGAGTGATTGGAGGGTCCCATTTGCATGCATTCCTTGTCATGGAAGAGAATGAGGCTCTAGGACAGTGAAAAAAAGTTGTCTCAAGGGTTGAACACCTGAAGCGGTTGGTTGGCTCTTGAAGGTCCTATTGCTTCTAAGGAAGGCTGGTTTGTTATTTTCATGTCAATTCCACTTACTTAACTGTACATGGGGAGTTGAATCATATCATAGTAACTCTTCGACACATGTTTACTCTGATGAACCGGTTAGCTTGGGTAAATGTGGGAGGAGGGTGTTACATAGTGGTATCATATCATGGTTCCTTTCTCCTTGGGTGATGTGTGGTTTCCCTTCTCTTTGGATTAATGTGTTGTGATGCATACATTTCAGTTGCATATATGCTTATTATGATTGTGGTCTATTTGCTTACTATGTATGCATGGTGGTGGTCATTGTTACAATTGTGTTGTCATGTGGAAGTTGATGATGTGGTTGTTGGGATGTGGTTGTTGTGAATGCATGTCGGTTGTATATGCATGTCAGTGTCTATATGTTATTATGCATGCATTGTCATGGTTATGGTTGTCATGCATGAGGTCATGGTATTTAGTTGATATTGTCACGCATGCTAACTAGATGATGAATTAGATGATGTTTATATACTGTGATGATTATCATTATACATGTATTGTGCTAATCTGGTTGGTCTTACAGACGAGACATCTTCCCCTAAACTATATTGAGGTATGTTGGTTATTTTTATGTTTTGTTTTAGATGAAATGATATGTTTACAGGAAGAGAATATCAAAGATGACTAGCAATATGGTAGACTACAACTCGCGAGATTCTCCTTATAGATCATATGAGAAGCATGGTGAGGGATATTCTCTTGACATAGTAGACACTCAAGGAAATTTGAAGGAAGAAATAAGGATTTGCAAAGAAGATAATGATTGAATCATTCAATCACAAGAGATACTTGCTAGGGAATGGAGAAACAAGCAGAGGTCAATGCAGTGGTTCTTCAAAGCTTGTCAGGCTTGCAAACACAGGGACCACTTAGAATCAGTCATGGACAGGAGGATAGGAGTAGTCCTAAAGCATATGGTAGCAGGTCACATGGTGGTCACAGGTTGGATAGAAATGACACAGTCAGAGATGGTAGATTCATGGATACACCCGATAGATGAGGCAGTGGACATGGGTTGTACTCTAATTCTGGTTCAGACAGGTATCATGGACATCATCGTTATCATCCTTATAGGAGGAGTAATAGGAGATGTTTGTCGGATGAGTTCAAGAAACCAGAGCCACCTTCATTTGATGGGGAAATGAAGAAGTCAAGGGATGCAGAAGCATGGTTGCTTGGGATGAATAAGTTCTTCAGATTGCACGATTACTTAGAGAACATGAAGGCTAGAATAACTACATTTAGTCTTAAAGGTAAAGTAGATATCTAGTGGGAAGATGTAAAGAATGTCAAAGGTATTCATGAAGAGGATTTCACTTGGAGTGGGTTCAAGATACTTTCCAAGAAGAAGTATCTATCAGAGAGATATTATGATCACAGGGCAAAGGAGTTCTATGAGCTACAGATGGGATCTATGACCGATGAGGAGTACAATGGTAGATTCTTTGAGTTATTGAAGTATGTGAATTATCTTAAGAAGGAGAAGGCCAAGATTTAGAGATTCATCAGTGGGTTGTTGGCAGCATTCAAAGACAGGATTGAGTTTCATGAGCCTAGATCATTGGAGGAAGCCATCAGAAAGATAAAGCATTGTTATGAGCAATCAAAGCAGAGATCTGAGACTAAGAAAGTTTGGAAAGTTAATGAAAAGAATAAAGGAAAATGGGATAATAAATGAACAAAATATCGGGACAGAGGTAACAAAGAGAATGCAGCACCACCTAAGAAGTTCAATGCCTCTGACAGAGGACAAGGATTTTGGTTTGAGGATCATAACAAGGGTGATGGCAGGAAGCCCTTGCAGTTTTGGACTTGTGGAGGAGAGCATCGCAAAAGAGATTGTCCACAGCATCAGGGTGGTAGACCGCAGATCTATAGTACAAAGGAAGCGCAGACAATGGGGAATGTTGGATAAAGTATTCCACGGATCTATGTAGCATTGGAGAACAGGCAGAAAAATCACCAAGTGTCTATTATCTAGATGGACGGTAAGATTTGTGATCAAGTTGTTTCTACTTTGATTGACCCTGTATCTAATTATAGTTATGTTAATCCTGACTTGGTGGATAAGTGTGGTTTGAATAAAGAAGTGCATGCAGGATCTTGGTCAATGCAGTTGGATACAGGTACAAAGAAGAGAGTTCATCACTGGGTAAGAACTTGTGCATTTGAGTTTTATGGTATGCCTACATCAGCACATTTAAATGTACTTCCATTGGGATCATATAGTATTCTTTTGGGTATGGATTGGCTATATCTTCACAAGAGTAAGGTGGAGTGTTATGACAAAGTTATTGAGTGCCTAGATGACAATGGGGAATAAAGAGTATTGTAACCTACGCAGGTGAAGCGCAATCACAGGAAAGGATGTGTGTTATTCACAGTTCATATGTCCAATGACAATGGTAAGGAAGTTAAGGATGCAAATGTCTTGAGCAAGTACCCGGTTTTACAAAAGTTTCAAGATGTGTTTCCGGTAGAAATTTAAGAGTTGTCGCCTCACAGGGAAGTGGACTTTTCTATTGAGTTAGTTGGTACCAGGGGCAACACTAGCATCAAAGGCACCTTACAGGGTGAGCACATCAGAGTTGGTGGAGTTGAAGTTATATTTGAAGGAAATGCTTGACAAGGGATAAATTAAGCCAAGTGTGTTGCCTTGGGGTGTACCTGTGTTGTTTGTGAAGAAGAATGATGGTACTATCATGTTATGCATTGATTACAGACAGTTGAACAAAGTGACATCAAGAACAAGTATCTGTTGTCGAGGATTGATGACATGCTCGATCAGTTGAAGGGAGTAGCAGTTTTCTTGAAGATTGATTTGAGATCAAGATACCATTTGGTACACATCAAAGAAGAGGACATCTACAAGACTACTTTTCAGACCAGGTATGGGCATTATGAGTTTGTTCTAGTTCCATTTGGTTTGAATAATTCTCCAACTACTTTTATGTGCTTGATGAATAGTGTGTTGTGTCCTTATCTTGACAAGTTTGTTATTATGTTCATTGATGATATACTGATATATTTTAAGAATGAGGAAGAACATGTCAAACATTTAGTAGCACTGTTGAGATTGCTAAGAGAGAATCAGTTGTATGACAAGATTAGAAAATACAGTGTCTTTCAGACAGAGGTACATTAATTGGGACATGTGATTTCCGAAGAAGGCATAGCAGTGGATCCGGAAAAGATAAGGGCTATCATGGAGTGGGAAGCTCCTAGGAATGTGGATGAGGTGAGATCATTCATGGGATTAACAGGTTTTTATGGGAGGTTCATCAATAACTTCTCACAAATTTCTTACCATATTACATCATTGCAAAGGAAAGGTAAGAAATTTGAATGGAAAGAAGAATGTTCAACTAGTTTTGAGCAGTTGAAATCGTTGTTGACAAATGCTCTAGTTCTAAATATTGTAGATCCATATAAAGAGTTTTTGGTATGTACAGATGCTTGCAAGAGAAAAATTGATGGAGTTTTGATGCAAGAAGGATAGGTAGTGTGTGATGAATCAAGAAAACTAAATGAGCACGAGTAGAATTATCTGACACATGATATTGAGTTGGCAGCGATCATCCATGCATTGAAGATGTGGAGACACTATATTCTTGGCATGAGGTTTGTACTGATGAGTGATCACAGTGTATTGAGATACTTGTTTGACCAAGTGAATTTGAATGCCAGGTAAGCTAGATGGTTGGCACAATCAACGAGTTCGACTTTGAGATCAGGAACATTAAAAGTAAAGAGAATAGGGTTGAAGATGCTCTTAGAAGGAGGATACAAATAAATCATATAGCAGCCATGAGCTTCTACGGGACAGATCTATAGGATCAGATCTTGCAAGCAGGACAATAGGATCACAGGTATATGGAGCTTATGCATAGGTTATAGCAGGGTACAAGTGATGAGGATGTGGACTATCGTCTCACAGCAGATGGCTTGGTCAAATTTAGAGACAGGATATATGTTCTTGACAACAGTGAGCTCAAGAAGCTTATGTTGAGGGAATTTCATGCTAAGCCATATTCGGGTCACCTGGGATATCAGAAGACATTGACAACGGTGAATAATTTCTACTATTAGCCGAACTTGAAGAAAGAGGTGGTTGAGTTTGTTGCAAAATGTTTGGATTGTCAGCAGGCAGAGGCAAAGTGTAAGCATCCAAGTGGTTTATTGTAGTTGATTCTCATTCCAGAGTGGAAATGGGAGGTCATTTCCATGGACTTCATTACAGGTTTGCCGAGAAAATCTAAACAACATGATTCTATTATGGTTGTGGTTGACAAGTTGACAAAGGTAGCGCACTTCATTCTAGTGAAGTCTACATATTCAGCGAATGATGTAGCACGGGTCTTCATCAGAGACATAGTGAGGTTGCATTGTGTCCCAAAGAAGATTGTATTATACAAAGATGCCAAGTTCACTTCTAGGTTCTGGAAAGAGTTGTTTTCAGGTTTGGGTACAGAGTTAGCCTTTAGCACAACTTATCATCCACAGACAGATGAATAGACATAGAGCGTCAATAGGATATTATAGGACATGTTGAGGATGTATGTGATGCATCAACAAAGGAGCTGGGAAGAGTATTTTCCACTGGGTGATTTTTCTTACAACGAGTATCAGGATTCATTATGGATGAGTCCATTCGAGGCACTCTATCGACAAAATTGTAATACTCCCATTAGTTGGAGTGATCCAGTTAATAGGGTGTCGATAGGATCAAACATGTTGGCAGAGATGGAACAAGAAATGCAGGTAATCAAGAAGAATATGAAGGAAACATAAGATAGACAGGAAATTTATGCAAATCAGAATAGGTTGTTTAATGAGTTTCAGGTTGGAGAACATGTGTACTTGTCAATCAATCCCAAGAAGATCTCCTTGATGATTGGATCATGTGCCAAGCTGGCATCTTAACTTTTTGGATGTTTCAAGATTCTTGAGAGGATTGGACCAGTAGCATATTGACTTGCATTGCCTCTGACAATGAAATTCCATGATGTTTTCCATGTGGAATTGCTTAAGAAGTATGTTAAAGATGTTAATCATGTAATTGATTGGCTTATGTTGTAGGTGGAACTAGAAGGAGAATTCCAGCTCGAACCTCAACGCATTTTGCAGAGAAATATGGTCATGCTCCGTAACCGGGGAATCGAGTGGGTTAAAGTGCAATGGAAGCACTTTGGGCCTGATGAAGCTACATAGGAGATGATGAATCAAATGCGCACTTTGTATCCTTCTTTATTCGCTAGTTGAGCGAATTTTTTTGACATATGTTTTGGTTTGATTTTTAGTATATGTATTTATGTATATGGATGTAAATACTGCCATGAGCTATGTTATAAAGCTCCAATAAGCATTATGGGTGTTGTGTTCTTATGTTTCTCATGTTGATTGCTTCTCAGAAGGATGATCATTATAAATATTGCAATGAGCCAAGTTATAAAGCTCCATGGGAAGTATGTTTTGCTTCTCAGCAGTCTTGTTGGTTGTAGATGTCATTGAACATCAAGGACGATGTTCGCCCAAAGGGGAGGGTTCTGTAACAAACCTAGTCAAAAAATCCATGTAGTAAAGTTAATAAAGAAAAAATAATAACAAAGGTCATGGGACACGTATTCCAAGTTGAATGCCAGGAAAAAACATAGTGATGGGGATCTCTTGTGATTAATTAATGGCTATGGAAATTGGAAAAGGAAATGGCAAAGGCTTTGGAAAGGCATGAGGCATTTATTGGCATTTTATTTATGAAAATAATGGAAATTAGGAGAAAAGGAAGGTGAAAGGTCACAAGTTTCATGTGAGGAGGAAAATGAAGGAAAATAATGGAAAATGAAGAAAATATAGGCCTCATTAATAAAAATGCTTCTAAGAATTAGTTTGTAGCTTTGGTCAATTCAACTTTTTGTCAGTTCAGTTTTGGAGCTCTAATTTTCTTCTCTCTCTCTCTCTCATACTCTTAAACACTTAGAGTTTTTTTTGAGCACTCTCGAAGGAGTGTGGGATACTTTGGATTTGGAACAAGAAGGTAAAGGAAGAGCAGGAAAGTGCTAGAGGACATCAGGATCAGCAGCTACAATGGGCTTTTCTTGTAGGTATTGAGTTGCATGTATGGTTTCCCTGTTAGTTTTGGCATGCATGGCACATGCATGTGGTTTCTTGGTTATCACTTGTCATTGGCATGGAGGATTGCCTGGATTGATGGTGGATTTTCCTAGCCTTGCCATTTCCTAGATGGCCATGGTGTTGTGGGTTTATTCCCTTTTGTTTTCTAGTTGGTTCCCATGTTCCTTATGGGTGTGGGTTGAGTTACTAGTTCCTAGAGCCTTGGTTGGACCAACACTCTTGAAGCCCTATAACAACTTGGGTTGAGTTACTAGTCCTGGAAGCTTTGCTTGGACAAACGCTTTGAAGCCCTAGTGGGTTGAGTTACTAGTCATGGAAGCCCTGGTTGGACAAACGCTCTGGAGGCTGGTAGTAGCTATGGGTTGAGTTACTAGTCCTAGAAACCTTGGTTGGAACAAACACTCTAGAGCCTTGGACGGATTGGGTATAGATTGATCTGGTGATGGTCAGCGATGTTTGACCGTGAGGTGGAATCACTGCTTGAGGGTTGAGGTGGATTGACCTTTAGAAGCCTTGGTTTGGTTTTGTTTGATTTGCTTCATGAGATCCCACATTCATGCTTGGAGTATGGCGCGAGGGTGATTGGCTAAAAGAGAGATTCGGTTCAACCCAATCTATGGTCAGGTGGTATGGTGAATTCCTTGGCTTGGTTGGATTATCATTATATGTTAATAAGAGTTCATTTTCCTTGGTATTTTCATGAGTAAATGTGCATGATATTATGTGGCTTTAATGGTTGTTTCCTCACTTATATATCTCTTATTATTTGCTAGTTATAAGTATGTTTTATGACATTTATGATATGTGGCTCTCATCATGTTTTGGCTAGTATATGAAATGTTAGTGAATGAATGACTTAATATATAACAATCCAACTATTGTGAGAAGATATCAGTCCTCTTTGACGCTTCTCATATAAGTATGATACCCCTATGCTTTGAGTTGTTGTCGTGACTTGTATATCACATGTTTATGATATGTTTGTCATGGCTAATAGGGGTTAGATCAATTCCTTGTTCTAAGTGTTTGCATTATTAACCTTGTTTCAATGTTATTTATGATTTTTGTAAGTTTCATGAAGTTCTAGGCAGTGGCCTAAGTCATGGCCCTAAAAAAGTGTCACAGAATCCGGGGTCGCTGGAACATAACTGCCTAAAAAATGCCACAGTCACATGAATGCCTTACTGTGGGAGCGACTGGAGGGTCCCATTTGCATGCATGCCTTGTCATGGGAGTGAATGAGGCTCTAGGGCAGTGAAAAAGCAAGTTCTCTCAAGGGTTGAACACCTGAAGGGTTGGTTGGTTCTTGAATGTCTTGTAGCTTCTAAGGAAGGTCAGTTTGGTCTTGTCGTGTCGGTTCCACTTTCTTAACTGTACATGGGGCGCTGAATCATATCATAGTAACTCTTCGACACATGTTTACCCCAATGGACCAATTAGCTTGGGTCAATGTGGGAGGAGAGTGATACAACTTTGATACCAAACTTGATTTGGAATCTCTGATTTATCGGCATTAACCAAGACCTTTTCTTCGGTTCATGTTAACAGAATTGCATGAAAGAACATATAGAAACCATATGTGCAAATACTTAAAGAAGAGGAAACATAAAGGAAACCATAAATACAATGCACACAAAAGTTTGATAACGAAGTTTGTCTAGTGTCGACTACGTCTTTGGGTCTTGCTTTAATAATGGAGAGGTTGTTTCATTCATCTCATAAAAAATAAAGGAAAATATATGGAAAAATGCATCATTATATTTCCATTGTTGGGCATGACATGAAATTCGGTTGCTCAAATCACAACAATCACAACACCAGTGAGTCAGTCTCATCCTAATGAGACTTTTGACTGTAAACACGAACCACTTCTTAAAGGTGCATTATTGTCTCAAATTCCATGTCCAACAATTAATGAAGACATGAGCCTTGAATTCATCGGCCCATATGCAAAAATTGACTACACCATTGCGATCCTCGTGAAATTCTGGTTAAAATGAGTATAAAGTTGACTACATTCTGCCACCTACAATTATGGCCCCATAAGGAATCTTTTAGATTCTTCAAAAATTCTGCATAAAAAAGTTCTTAGAATATTCCAAGGAATATTTTTCTCTGGAACCCTACCGTCAAGGTTCTTCCATGCGTAAGCCTCCACCACTACTTCAATGTTTTATCTCACTCATGGCTTTGCTCGTGGCTCCACGCTCACGGCTTTGTCTTGACCCCTCGAATGGTGAAATGATGGGTTAAATATTTGTGGCCCAATGGACTTTATAAAGCTCGACCGTTAGACAAGTTGGCTAACACACGGTTATGAAGTTTTTTTGTCATCGTCGGAGGTTGCGAGTTTGACTATGTCTGTGGTCCTACTTTATATAATAAAACAACAACACGTCCTTTAAATGTTGATTGTTGTAATATTTAACTCACATCCTTTGACCGCGCGGAACTTCGTCATTTATCTTGGAACCTAACCTCTGGTTTTCATTATATGTTGTGGATATATATATATATATATATATATAGATTCGTT
>APFE031300333.1:0-10638 GCA_000404065.3 Pinus taeda
GATTCAAATCTGAGCTGTATTGTGTGTAACAGAGGGGGAGATACTTGTGAGAAGTATTATGCTGTGTAATGTTACATGACTCAATCATTAATATACAGATAGTTGGGGTTTTTAGGGAGATGCTTTCCCCGGGATACATACTGTGTTAATGTGTGAATGCTCTTGATGTTTTATTGTTATTGATGCTGCTATATTGATGATCAACGTAGAGGAGCTTATGTATTGTGTATGTTTTCCACAATAGTACATGATCAGGATAATCTCCATTGAATATGTGTTAAATTATTCAAAATTTCTACATCTTTTTGTTAATAATTCTTTCCAGCCCAGTCATCATCATAATATCTGTGTAGACTCGCATCTCTAGAAGTATATCTTACAATCTTTCATCTCGAACTTAGAGGCCAACTCCCTCTTACGCTCAATTGTAAGACAACCACTACCTATCAAGAATATATCATAAAAATATAAAATTAAAATCAAAGACATACCTCGGACCAACTTAGAGTTTCAAATCGGACATGTCAGGCTTAAGGAGCTTGCTTCAAACCATACAATGCTTTCTCCTCATAGAAATATTCATCATCTACTTCATTTCATGTAGGTATGTCATATTCCTAGTGCACGCCTTTATCTTTTCATCTCCTACAAGCTCAACCTCACCCATAGACCTTCTTCCATGTAGTTGGGAGGTTTATAATTGCACCCTTAAGTCTCTCTCAGAGTGGTTGGGGGTTGGACTAGGAGAAACCTTCTCTACTTAAATCAGAACTTGCGAAAACTTATTTAACAACATTAGATGGTTATTTGTGACCATAATTATTCCTTCAATAGTCAAGCGTCTGCAAATAATAATGTTAAAATATTATGAATAGTTTTTCCCTCTAAATGAGAAGTTTATTCAATCATCATCATGAATGACATCAATCTGTCTATCAAAATATTGTCATGCTATAAAAAAACTATTAGATATCAAACTATATTATGTTCTTAGAAATATATCATAGCAAGTCATCATCATGTCATCAAACATTCATCAAGGGTTAATATCATATAAGAATATATTCATACTTCAAGGATCATAATCATAACATTAAGGTAGGGAATCCAATTCTACCCCTTATCAAATTTACTAAGATTAACAAAACCTTACCAAGATCAACAAGAGTATCAATATTATTGTCACACATCCATCATTGTTTTCACAAAAATTAACAATAGTATCATGTTACCATATATCAAAATAAATTTAGCTACCTTCCTTTATGAGATCACGAAATTCACCATGTCTATAATGTAAGATGATTTCCAAATATCAAGGGTGTTGAAATATGTTGTCATTAATGGAAAAGGAAATGGAAATAGTGATAGTGGAAAATAAAATGCAAGGCAAAGGAAAAGGAAATGGAAAAGTAACTACATTGGTAAATATGTCGTCGTTGGTAGCCAAGGTAAAGATTGATGGAAAATTCAATAGCATACATGGCACAGGAAAAAGAAAAGGAAATGGAAAAGGTAGCACAAGAAAATCAAAGGAAAAATAATTGCAACTAGTAAAGGAAATCACAAAGAGTGGAAAAGGATCAGAATTAGTGTAGTGGATTTGAAGCCAATTATGAAGAAGAAAATCATCTCAAGAGTTGATAGAAACCACTCGTATGGATAGAGATTGAAAGCAATTTCCAATGGTATGCAAAAGTTTGAAAATGGATTCTTGGATCATGAGATAAAACTAGTCAAAGTTGGTGACCCCATGTCCAACCTAGCAAATTTAAAGATGGTTGGATAAGTCTTTGATGCGTAGCCAAAGTTGACTTAAGGGCCAAACCTGATGGAAAATCAGGGGGAGCCTCTAAGTGAAGCTTCAGGCATACGTGGCAAACATGTTAGTAGAGAAAATAATGTTCATTGACTAGTAGAGGAGTGGGATGCCATCTTGGCGGTGGTACCCCAATGAGTGCACCTTAGAAGTTCAACATGTGGTGCAACAAAAAAGCATTGGGTTACATGGCAGCTTCCCAATGGCAATGGAGATATCCCTTTAGATAAGATTTGTTGTCACGAGGGGTGGTTTCCCTCACAATTGATCATGTAGATCAATGAAAGAGATCCACCCAAGTGGCATCCCTTCTGAAACCACAATCTGCTTAGGAGTGGTTTCGTGGAAAGGGCTTGAACCTAGTGGTCTTTTGAAAAATAAAATAAAAAGGAAACTGGTTGCAAAATAAGGCCTTAGAGGACCTTTCTCTCCTCTCTCACAGAGGACACATGGCAGCATATGATTGGCCCAAACTGTTGGGTGTGGAGCCTGATTATCTTTTGTATTCAAAGGTCTCATCTCGATGTATACCCCAAGAATATTGTACGCCCCTCCATGTGGGGGGGTGTGGGGGGGACTTGTCCCCCCAGCGGGGATCCAGGGGGGGCTAATCCCCCTCGGCTGGGGGATCCGTGGACCAGCGGTCCCCTGGCGGGGGCTCGGGGGAAACACCCCCGAAGCTAAAAATAGATGTAAAATTTCCTTGTAAAAGTCTAGTAATTTCTAGTCAACCTGGGCCATTCAATAGGTGGATGATCTGACGGTAGAAGTTATCTTTAATTTAGGGTTTTTTTCCCTAGAAGGAAACCCTTCACTATATATGAGGGAATTGTATTACGTCTATGGATATCAATATTCTGAGTGAGGAAGAGAGAGGAGATTGACAGCAAAGAGGGTGTTACAGTAGATCTGGTGTAGGTTGTATCTCTTCAGTTTGCTAGATAATATAATAAAAGAAGGATTGGCTGTTTCTCTGTGGACGTAGCCCAAACTCGGTGAGCCACGTATATCTGTGTTTCTCTTGTTTATGCGTTTTCTGTGTTTATATTTCTGCAATATTTTATGTGTTCCATTGCTCCGTAATATATAATTTTCTATCACAAACAACAAATAATGGTGATGTCAACAAAATCCAATGGGAGTATGACACATGGCAAGTGGATTTTCTATTTTTGGGCACCATGATGGCCCATATTTCAGTGACACATGTCACCAATCATAGGTCAACATGTGTTGTAGATGATGTCATTGTGGTGTCATCTCGTTGGACATATCCTAGAAGGTTCACTATGTTGCAAAGAGCAAGTTTGTTGGGAAACAAGCACAGGGACAAGTCGGCAATGACAATGCATGGTAGCAACCAATCAGAGAAGCATCGGGCAGTTCCCATGGACATGGAAACTCAGAGGTATGACCCTAGCAGGGGAATTAAGGTGCACACAAACGAAGTGTTGGGAGAGCAAGGGCTATGAGCGAAGCGCCTACACAAGGGTATATGCCATAGGAAAGAATCAAGGGTGCAATATATAAAGAGCCACGAAGGCTCTTGGAGTGGCTAAGCACTAGCTCCTAGTCACTTCACATCGTACCAGGAACAATGGCATTGAGCCGTTAACAAAGGATTTGTCCCACATAGGATTCAAAAGGGCTTAGTACCTAAAGTACTAAGTCATGGTTACAGAGACAAGTTCTATGGTAGAAAAAATGGTAAGGGAACTGAGACAAAAGGGGCTTAAAGGAAAAAAGGAAAAACATTTAGTTTTGAGAGAAGTTTTGGCAGTTAAGCCAAATTAAACTGGAGCTAAAAAAATAGAAGGTAGGATGCTAAATCTTTTAAAAGCTCTAGATCAATTGAAATAAGTAGAAAAAACAATGAATAGACTTGGCTACTAATCCCATAATAGTAAATCAATATTAAACACAATCAAAGGACTAATCTGAACAGGACAAAGGAAAAAAACATTGATGCATGGAGAAATCCAAGAAGCCACAATTAGAATATATATATATATATATATATAAGAAGTATATATATATAAAAGAAGGCATGATCAAGTAGAATAAAGACAATTTTTTTTTGAGATATAGCTTCTAGGGAAATGAGGTCGTTGTACGGTGAAGGTGATTTTCTGAACTGGTGACTGAGATTTAATTGTTTTTGAAAGCAGAATGCATCTATTGATCCTAGTATGAAAATGGATGAAAATGGAATAGTGAGTGGCTAAAGCAAGTTGTAGTTTGCTGATTAGGGGTTAGTGCTCCTTCGAGTGGGTGTTGGAGAATATTTAGGGTTGTATCTCCATTCGGTTGTAGCTAATAAATTAGATAGTTTTAGTTTCCTACTAGTTGTAGCTAGAGAAATTGTAATAGAAAGTTGTAGCGTTCCCTATGAATGAATTGAATAGCAGTTCTGAAAGTTACTTTTTCTTGTGTGTTCCATTGTGATTGTTGACATTAATCTTCGTTATGGTTATTTAAGTTATTGTTGAAGTATTTAATGATGTTCACAAATTAAAAGAAAATTTTAATTTGGTAAAATTCCTACAATATTGATTCAGCCCCTCCAATAGTGTCTTGGTTTCCAACAATTGGTATCAGAGCCAGGTTGCTTTAAATCAATTTAATATTTGGAAGAAAGATCAAGGACCATGGAAAACTGTAAAGGAGGCTTTACCAATAAGGAACCTATGTTCAATGGAACAAACTATGTGTTTTAGAAAGTGAGGATGAAGACCTACATTCAATAACTTGGAGCTAACGTATGGGATGTTGTGTAAGAATAATATCAAATGCCACCACTTATGGTTACCAAAGATTAAAAAAAAAAAAAATTGAATTCACATGCAATGCTAAAGCAATGAATGCCCTACTCACTGGCATATCTAAATCAGAACTTATCAAGGTGATGAATTTCACATTCCAAAGAAATTTGGAATAAGATGAGAATCAGAGACAACAAGGTAAAGAAAGCTAAACTCCAAGGTTTTAGGATCCAGTTTGAATCATTGATAATGTATGATGATGAAGATATTGCAAATTATTTTTCAAGTGTTGATGAAGTTGTGAACACCATAAAAGGGCTTAATGAGGAGCTATATGAAGATGTGGTAGTTCAAAAAGTTTTGACATCTCTTCCTAAGAGGTTTAATCCCAAGGTGTCATCCATTGAAGAAATGGCCAATCTAGGCACTCTCATGTTAGATCAAATCCTTGGAACACTCATTGCCTATGAGATGATTGTTTCAAAAGGCAAGTCTATAGCCAAATAATCATCCTTAAAAGAAGAAAATAAGTGAAAGGATGAGCATGATGACTCATGTTGTGAATTAGATGAAGAAGAAGCCATATTTGTGAGGAATCTCATGTGAGGATCCCACAAGTATGAATGTAAATTTCCCTTTAAATGTTTAACTGTGGAAAAGTTGGTCATTATGCATCAAAGTGTCTAAAAAGAAGAAATAATACAGTGATCCTAAAGAAAAATTCAAGAAGGTTCAAAAGTACATAAAGAAGGCTAAGAAGAAAGGTTTTTATATTCAAGAAGAGAGATCCTCTGAAAGTGAGCCCAACCAATCCTCAGATGAGGGAAAAGATGATGATAGAACTAAATAATTCATGTTTATGTCCATAGAAAATATGCAAATCAAGGCCATGTATGATGATGTTGAAGGAGAAGTTGATATTGAAGGAGAAACTGTAAGTGCACTTGAGGAGACTAAGAGATTGTGAAAGAAAAAAATACAGAAGGAATCTTTGATAAAATAAAAATTTAAGGTCGTTGAACCAATACTTTTGCAATTAGAAGAAGGTAAGAAGATACAAGAAACCTTGAACCAGTAGTTGAACGAAAAATATCAAATATGTGAGAACATGGAAGGAGAAATTGTATTGTTGAAGAAGGAGTTGGAAGAGGCTAAAAAGAAGCTTAGTTTCAACCAAAAATTTGGAAAAGGGATTGAAGATCTCAATGAGATATTGGAAGCACAATGAACCTCCTCTAGGCTATGAAGTTGAGTACAGTGAAGTAGTTGATTTAAAAGTTAAAAATGTAATTACCTTTATTCCCAAAAAAGAAGGTATTAAAAAGCAGCAAGAGACAAAAGAACAATGTTGGCCAAGTAAATCAAACTACCAAAAAATCAACTCAGCATAGAACGAAGCCTTCTAGGAACAAAAATATATTCCTAGTGTATTGTTTCACATGCACCAATTATGGCCATAGAGTAGGAAACAACAGAGTTAATTTCTCTTACAGAAATCTCATATCTAGCAGAAGAATTCAATGGATAAAAGGCATACCTAGGTACAATACCTCTTTTTCTCCTTTAAACTATATGGTACAATGTTTTAAGTGTCAAAATTTCAAGAATATAATAGTTAATTGCAGGCTAAAGATGAATAAGAAAGATCCAATTATTGAGAAAATTGAACAATATCCTAAAGTATGGAAAGAGAAAGAGAAATCAAATGCAATGTGACATTGCTTTATATGTTCACAATGATGGGATCCATTGGTATGTGGATATTTTTTGTTCCATGCACATGACAGGAGATAGAAGCAAGTTTCTCACTTGGAAACCTGTTAACAAAGGTAATGTGACTTTTGGTAACAATGCTTCAGGAAAAATAATTGCAAAAGGAGTAGTCACTCTATCAAATGGATAAGGTGAGGCCAAGAACGTTTTGTATGTTGATGGGATTACACATAATCTAGTGAGTGTGTCTCAAATGTGTGGTCAAGGATATGATGTGGTTTTTAAAGCCAAAAAAATTCAAATCAAGTCCACAGGAAGAGGAGAAATACTTTTTGAAGCTATAAGAACAGATAACAATGTCTAGGTGCCAAAAGAAAAGACAAAAAAAGTGTTGTTTAACAAAGATTGATGGGATCTAGCTATGGCACAAAATACTTGGACATCTGAACTTCTATTAGATAATTAATATTAGTAAGAAAAAAGTTGAAGAATTGAGGCTTCTGTGATCCATCATAATTGTAAAAAGAGCTTCTGCGTAAATCACATAAAAAGATCACTGTCGACGCGTTTCGAATCAACCAGTGTGGTTCATCGTCAGGACAAGTTGAAGAAACAGATCTGGCCTAGCAAGTTAAATAGATTGAGCAGAGACTCCAACGGCTACATAACAGCTATATTTGACTTTAGGACCTAGGTCATAATTATATTAATAAATTTAATCTAATTATTATTTATATAATATTAAGTTAATAATATAATATTTTAATTCCTTGAGATAAGATAAATTAGGTTATATTAATAAATTAAATCTAATTATTATTTTTATAAAGTTCATAATATAATATTTTAATTAGGTATGATTAATATATGAGCGGATATTATTAAAGGAAATTTAATTTGTTTAAATAAAATAATGGTTATTTAAAAAATTTTACTATCGAATTAATATTTTAGAAAGAATAATTTAAGTTATATATATTATTAAATCTAGTCCTATTATTATTTTTATAATACTAAGATAATAATATTATATTATATTTCTAGAGATAAGAGATATTAGGGATAAAAATAAATGAGTGAATATTAAAAGAATTTTATTTGCTTGAAAAACATAATATTAATGGTTATTTAAAAATTACTTTTAAAATATTATTGCTTGAAATACTTCTTTGGAATGAATAATTTAAGTTATGTAAGTAATTATAATATATGTTTTATTTAAAAATTATTAAAAATTTAATATTTATTTCAAGATATACTATATATCTATATACGCTATCATTATACTACTTAGACTAGATCTAATAATACATCATAATTTAGATAAACTAATCATACTAACCTGATGAATTAAATAATAAAGTACTAAAACCGGAAAAGGACCTATATCTGAGATAAAATCTACATAAAAATAAAAATAACTTAGACTAATACCTAAAACGAAAAAAGGCCATCAATAGAAACTGGAGGAATCCAATAAAAGCGAAGAACACAACGATGCCAATGAAATATAAACTCGAAAAGACTAAACCAAACATACACAAAAAACACCTAGGATGACCAGAGGGGCGGGAGGGGGGCGGGGGGGGAAGAAACCCTAAGACGACAGGGCAGGGATCCAACTTCTACTTACCTTCCAACCATCATCTCTGTTGAGATTGATGGGTCTTCGTTCAATTTCAATAGCTTCCCTTAACTTGCGATGATGGTACCGATCTACCCTCGCAATGACTTTGGCCTCCTCTATGCAGACATGATGCTTAGTCTTGTCCACATGCTCTGCTAAAGCTGAGGACTTAGTTCTTCCATGCCTTAGGTCCGCTGCATGCTCACAAATTCTCTGGTGGATGGAGCGCCCTCTTTCCCCTATATAGGGTGTCCCACAAGAGCAAGGAATCAAATAAACACCCTTCATGTCTTTGGGGTTAACATGATCCTTCACAGACCGAAGGGAATTATGAATGGTTTTGAGGGGCCTGAAGGTTGAGGGAATATCAAACTTTCTAAGGATCCGAGCAATCCTATCAGTGGTCCCTTGGATATAGGGAAGATGGACACCTGAATGGTGCTCCTTAGGCTCCTTCTTAATAAAAGATTTTTTGGAAGCTGTAAGGAAAGCCTTCCGACCAAGGTGCCTACTATATCCGTTATCCACAAAGACATCAAGGAGGTGGGTTCTCTCTCTATCCAGGCTTTCATTGTCCAAAATTATGAGGGCACGCGTAGCCAAGGTGTTAAGAACACCCATCTTCTGAGCAGGGAAATGATGGGAATCAACGTGAAGATACTGCTCTGTGTGCATCTTCTTACGGAACACTGCGTGGGAGAGAGATCCGTCCTTCTTCCTAGAAATGAGAATATCCAGGAAAGGGAGGCTGCCATTAACTTCCTTTTCCATGGTGAACTTAATCACTGAGGACTGGATGTTGAGGTGTTCCAGGAAACGATCCAGCTCCTCATGGCCATGGGGCCAGATGACATTAGTGTCATCTACATATCTTTTCCACAACTTCGGAAGGAGACGGGCCGAGGCAAGAGCCTTGGCTTTGAAATATTCCATAAAAAGATTCGCTACGATCGAGGAGAGGGGGGAACCCATGGCAACACCACAGGTCTGCTCAAAGAACTCACCTTCGAAACAGAAGAATGTGGAAGTGAGACATACCTCAACCAGACGCGCGATGTCCGGATCTATTAGGAGATATATCACTTCCATGGCCTCATTAATAGGAATGCACATGTACAAGGAGACCACATCAAAGCTGACAAGAATGTCCTCAGGGTCCAGCCTAATATCCTTGAGATCCATGATGAAGGATGCAGAGTCCTTCACGAAGGACTCAGTGCGGCCAACAAGGGGCTTCAGCTTGAGAGCCAGAAACTTGGCTAGAAGGTAGGTTGGACCCCCGATGGTGTTGACAATTGGCCTCAGAGGGACCCCTTCCTTGTGAATTTTAGGCACCCCATATATTCTAGGAGCGATGGGATTGCTCTCAATGAGCTTCCGGGATAGGGCACCCACTGAGCTGTTAGACTTGATAGCGTGAGCCACTGTCTTAGAGATTTTCTTCAGTGGGTTCTTGGCAAGTTTCTTGTAACTACCACTGTTGTGAAGATGATCTAACATCTTCTTACGGTAATCATCTTTGTTGAGGATGACTGTAGCCCCACCTTTGTCCGCTATAAGGACCACAATATCTTCATTCTGATTTAACGACTTTAAGGCATCGAACTCCTCTTTACAGAGGTTCCTTCGAGAAGGTTTAGACTTCGTAAGAACCACATCACAATATTGTCTGATGGTGTCCTTAATATTATCAGGCAGATCTCTAATACCGTGCTCCACGTCACAAAAGTAATTTTAAAAGTAATTTTTAAATAATCATTAATATTATGTTTTTCAAGCAAATAAAATTCTTTTAATATTCACTCATTTATTTTTATCCCTAATATCTCTTATCTCTAGAAATATAATATAATATTATTATCTTAGTATTATAAAAATAATAATAGGACTAGATTTAATAATATATATAACTTAAATTATTCTTTCTAAAATATTAATTCAATAGTAAAAATTTTTAAATAACCATTATTTTATTTAAACAAATTAAATTTCCTTTAATAATATCCGCTCATATATTAATCATACCTAATTAAAACATTATATTATGAACTTTATATTATAAAAATAATCTAGATAATTTTAATATAAGCCTAATTTATCTTATCTCAAGAATAAAATATTATATTATTAACTTAATATTATATAAATAATAATTAGATTAAATTTATTAATATAATTATGACTTAGGTCCTAAAGTCAAATATAGCTGTTATGTAGCCGTTGGAGTCCCTGCTCAGTCTATTTAACTTGCTAGGCCAGATCTGTTTCTTCAAGTTGTCCTGACGATGAACCACACTGGTTGGTTCGAAACGCGTCGACAATGTTATTTTTATGTGATTTACACAGAAGATCTTTTTACAAAATATAAAATGTTGTGTATAATATTTTTATGCATGATATTCTCTATACATATAGACTTAGATGTCTACAATCATACCCTAATTTTCCGAAACATAGTCTCTTCGACCTAATCTTATTCCAACAACCCGACCAAATCAAATTAAACAAACTATGCACATCATATCTAGCATAAAACCCTAATCTATCTAGCCATCTTGGGTGTGATCCTTTGGAGAGAGCCCTCTTTGTCTTGGTAGGGCTAGCTACCAAGTCAAAAGATTGGTCTATGGTTACCTCAGCTAGACTCTTCCTCAGCCTTAGAGATTGAGACAAGTGATAATGCCCCGCGAGGAAGCTAGTAGAGACATTGGGCCTAG
>APFE031300338.1:0-21458 GCA_000404065.3 Pinus taeda
GAACAACCCATTGGCTTCATCCAAACAGACTCCAGCCTTGTATGTCGAATTAAGAAATCTCTTTATGGTCTCAAGCAAGCTCCTCGGGCTTGGTATGCCAAAATGGATAGCTTTCTTTTAGAATCTGGCTTTTCTAGGTGTCATTCTGACAATACTGTCTACACCAAGAAAGTGGGAAACTCTCTTATCATCCTTGTTCTTAATGTTGATGATCTTATTCTTACTGGTAGTGATCCCAACCTTATAAACCATGTGAAGTCCAGCCTTAAAAAGAAATTTGAAATGACAGACTTAGGACACTTACACTATTTTCTCGGTCTTCAAGTCTTGCAATCCAAGGAGGGCATTTCCCTTTCCCAGTCCAAGTATGCTTGTGATATTCTTCGTCATTTTCACATGGAAGATTGTAAGCCAGCTCCTTCTCCCTTTCAGTCTGGAGTCAAACTTTCAGTCTCTTGTACTTCTCCTGAAGTTGATGCTACCTTATACCGTCAACTTGTAGGAAAACTCTTGTATTTAACCCATACTCGTCCTGACCTTTCCTTTGCTGTTGGCCTTGTTGCTCGTTTTATGCAAAACCCCCGTGAAAGTCATTGGAAAGCAGCTAAAAGGATACTTCGTTATGTTCGAGGTACAGTACAGTTTGGGATTCATTACAGTGCCAAAGCAGCTCCTCTATTAGTTGGTTTCACTGATTCTGATTGGGCTGGTGACCCTGATGATCGGAAGTCTACTGCCGGTTATGTCTTCACTCTTGGTTCAGGACCTATTACATGGGCTTGTAAGAAACAGGCTGGCATTTCTCTTTCGTCAGCAGAAGCAGAGTATCGTGGTGCCGTGGAAGCTAGTAAGGAAGCCTTGTGGCTTCGTCAGATCCTATCAGAATTGGGCTTTGAGCAGCAGCATCCGACTACACTTTGGTGTGATAATCAAAGTGCCATTCAGCTTTGCCAAGATCCAGTTCAGCATCAGCGCAGCAAACACATTGAACTTCACATGCACTTCATCAGAAAGCTCATTCATGACCATGTTCTTGAAGTGCAATATTGTTCAACAGATGATCAGGTTGCAGACATCTTCACAAAGGCTCTCACAGGGGCGAAGTTCACTAAACTTCGATATATGCTTGGAGTTCAGGAAGTTGTCACTAAGGGGGGATAGGCTCTAGTGCCTCCTTCCTTCTCCTATTGTGTCATATTTGTGAATCCTTCAATCCTATCCCAAGTTGTTCTTAAGGGGGGATGTTAGGATATTCCGACACATAGGAAATAGTTAAGTTCAACTTGGTCTAGTATAGAGTTAGGTATAGAGTTAGTTAAAGTGTGTTTCTTTACCGTTGTACATTTTGTAACTTACAATCCGACGGTCACGATATGTAGTGATCCGACGGTTCATTCTCTCCTCGGTATTACCGACACTTGATCCGTGGCTTGACACCCGATTGGTCCATGAATTCTATTTAAAGCGCGTGGAGGGTCATTTGTAGGTTAACCGTGCATGAGAGAAGCTTATGTAAATTTTCATTCTTTTATTAATAAATTGCCTGTAGTAGCCACGTTGGCGCAGGCCGTGGACTGTTTCCCTCTCTGAGGGTTTTAACCAAGTCAAAATACTGGTGTATTGATCTGTGATCTGTTTGTGAGCGGTGTCCTTTTGGTGTTCTGTCTGAGGAACTTACCCTGTAAATTCCTACAACCATGGCCGTGCCTAAAGAGATCAGCTGAAATTTTTTTGAAAATTATCATAAATGACAAACTGTTGACTTTTCCTCAAAACAGAGTTTTGAAGAACAGTCATAATCTATCAACATGACGATGAAAATATTTGAATCACAACTTTATAAGAGCCTCCCTATGGCCTGCTGGCTTTATTGGACATTGTTGAAGACCAAATTGACTAATCCCTCGACCTAATGACTAAAATGACTCTTGTCCATTAAAAGATCAAACATTGATTGTCATGGAATTCAATAAACACTGATGAAAAGACCTAAGCCAGCAGGTGCAAGACATGAGGGGAAACGATTGACAAGACTTTTCCGTCAAATTATGGCATGCCCCTAGTGGAATGCAGTTAAGTGGATGGAGCGAGACACCTAAAAATGAAATGCAGAAAGAATTTTGATCTCTAACGGAGGACTGACAAGACCGACTCTAACATGAGGAGCAGTCAAAAGAGGAGTCGTTGGTTAAACCTCTTCAACCAACGGAAGTAAAGAATTCTTCCTCGGATCAGGAAGAATCATAGGAGGAGGAGGAGCTAACAAAAGATCCTGTTGGTAGAGGAAGAACGAATAGGGAACTTCATTATATTCTGCGAGATGCAGAGGATTTCATCTGTGCACCAAGGAACAATAATAGGGAGCGAAAACAACTAGATAGATATAAGGCATTAGTAGCTCAAGATGGGGAACCTTCCATTTTTCAGGAGGCCGCTCAACATCGGGTTTGGTTGGATGCGATGGTAGAGGAGTAGAACTCCATAATGGTGAACAATGTCTCGGAGGTAGTGTAAAGGCCTCAAGACATATTGGTGGTAGGTTCGAGATGGATCTACAAGATTAAATACGCTGCAGACGATAGTGTGGAAAAATACAAAGCCAGATTTGTGGCTAAGGGGTATGCTCAGAAGGAAGGAATTGACTACGAAGAGACCTTCACCCCAGTAGCCAGGTATACATCTATTATAACCATGATATCTCTTACAACACAGATGGGATGGGAGATTCATTAGATGGATGTCAAAACAACATTTCTGAATGGGGTGATAGAAGAAGAGGTATACATTGAACAACTAGAAGGCTTTGAGACACATGAGAAGAAGTCTCATGTATGTAGATTGAAAAAAGTCTTGTATGCGCTGAAACATGCACTTAGAGCATGGTATGGTCGAATTGATGGCTACTTGCAGAAGATGGGATTTGTCAAGAGTGACGCAGATCCAAATTTCTACTATCTAGTTGTAGAGAATGAGCCTCTAATCCTAGTATTATATGTGGATGATATCTTTTTGACAGGATCATTTAGGCTCATCAGGGACTAGAAGAAGAATATAGCCACATAATTTGACATGAATGATTTGGGACAGATGCATTATTTCGGGGGTTTAAAGTTTGGTAGAAAAAGGGGGATATCTTCCTTAGATAAGGGGGATATCTTACATAAATTCTGAAGAGATTCATGATGGAGTATTGCAAACCCATGGCTACTCCAATGATCACCAACTGGAAGAAAATTGATGCATTAGAAGACAAGGATGTTGATCCCACCTTATACAGGCAGCTCATAGGTTCCCTGATGTATTTGGTCAATACCAGGCCAAACATTTGTTACGCTGTCAACACCCTCAATAAGTACATGGTGGAGCCGAAGAGGTCACACTGGGCAATAGCCAAACATGTTCTCAGATATATACAAGGAGCAGTCTATTATGGACTCTTGTACACTAGGAGTAAGGATATTAGATTGAGTGGATTCACTAATGTAGATTGGGCTGGAAGTTTAGTAGATCGGAAAAGTACCTCTGGGTACTATTTCAACATTAGATCAGGAATGACCTCTTGGTGCAGTAGGAAACAGAAGTCCATAGCTCTGAGCTCAACTGAGGTAGAATATACTTCTACAAGCACAACTTCGCGCGATGCCATATGGATTAGAAAACTTCTTGTGAACCTATTCAGAAGAAATATGGAGGCGACCGGGATCATGTGTGATAATCAAAGTTGCATCAAGCTCTCTAAGAATCCAATGTTTCAGATTGGTCAAAGCATATTGATATCCAGTTTCAATTTGTCAGAGACTATGTCCAAGGAGGAGCTGCACAATTGAGATACACTCCTACAGGAGAACAGGTGGCATACATCCTCACCAAGGCCCTTGGAAGAACAAAGTTTGATTATTTTGGGGAAAAGATGGGGATGATAAAGAATCCACTTTAGTAGCAGAAATGGGTTGATGTTGCAGTGCAGTAGTAGTCAACAATAACATGATGCAGCATGGCAAGAAGATATTGAAGTGCAGATACAATGTTGGGAAGAAGGACCAACAACAACATGGATGCAGAGGGAGTTGCAGTGAAGATGCAGTGTTGGGAGAAAGGACCAACAATAGCACGAATGCAGAGGAAATTGCTGTATGGATGCAAGAGTGGCAGAGGCAGAGACATGGGAAGAAGTACAATATGCGACAGTGCAGAGGATGTTGGGTGGGGAGGCCTACCATCAGCACAGGTATCGGTGCTGTATAGTTAGAGTGATGCTCAGTATGGAGTATTACTAGAGCACAATCCTTGCTAATAGGGAGTGTTGATTTGGGGTAGCATCAGGTGTAATATAGCCATGAAAATTGGCATAGATGCTAATGCAAATAATATCTCCAAGACCCAGAAATAGTTTGGGTAGATTCTAACTAGTTTGGGAGATATTAAAATAATTAAGATTTTTAATGGGGTTCCTAAGTATAAACTTAGGAAAAATAAAATATTAATGGGTATTAATATAAAACTAGGTTAGAAGGTTCCAAAAGTCATGGATTAAGCCAAATCTAATTTTATCTATTTATTAGAGATTTAATCTAGGTCATTGAAGGACCAACAAGAAAAGTATAAGAAGAGGCTTGAGGGTCAGTTGGAAAACACACTGAGGGAGACCAGCTAGTTCGATTTCTGGAGCGGGGTTAGCTGAGAAATTCAAACTAGCTGTCCGGAGAGTAGCAAGAGGAAGAGGGTACGGAACAGAGAGTCAGGAACAACACCAGAAGACCAACACAGAGGTTGGAAAGGCAGACGCAGAGCCTCTCACACAGACGCAAAGGAAGTAGACTGCACAATGACTATAGGGCCTGCGTGGGTGACGCAAAGAGGCAGGAGCTGACATAGAGGGTCTGGGAGCTACACAGAGGCCAACATGCCTGACACTGAGACTGGGAGAAATGCTGGAGAATTTTTTCTCTGTTGGGTAAGCTAGTTTGGCACCCAGTGGTACTGAAGAATTGCTGAATTATAAAATCCTCTTCTGCTCCACTAGTTTTCCAACATTGGGTTTTTCCTGGGACAGTTGTCCAAAATATGTGTTGATGTGTTGATTCTTGTGCATGTGTTTGTTTATGTATTATGGTTTGATATCTACAAAAGAATTTATTTGAATGTTTACTGAAGGGTTTCGTAAATAACTTATTGATAAATAAGTAGGTAAAATAAATCAGTTGTTGAAGTGATAGAATTTTCACATATCAAACTACTATCAAAACAAAGAGACAAGAACACAAGAAGTGGCATTCTGCTAGGGCGAAAACCTCTCCCTCTTGAAGAGGAAAACCCACACGTAATTATTCTTATATATATTCTCATTGACAAACACCAAGATCATGAACCTTGACTGACTGAGCCACTCCAAGACCAAGACATCAATTCTCTTCTTCATATTGTTGAAATCATCATCATCATTATGAATTTTCCAAGATCATCACTGTGTCTGCACCATCGAGATCTTCACTGTTTTCACCATAGATTCCACTTTATTGAGATTATATATTTGAGACAGAGTCACCATTGAGATCATCACCGTGCTTAAGGTTGTGACCGCAGAGAGTAGCACCGAGATCCTTGTCTTTAGACTTATGTCGAGAAGGTGATCATTATAATAGTTCTTTTCTGAGATCACAGAGATGTTGTCTGAAGACTTATCCTTATGTGAAGAGACATAGTTTTATACCCATCAAAGTTCCAACACTTTGAATATAACTGAGATCTCAGAGTGGAATGCGAAGGTATTACTGTACTTTGTCACCAAAATCCTGTTCCAGATTATCCCATCCGAGAATATACTTCTTCTTTGTATGCGCAATTGCAGACCTGGTTCTTATTTGAGTTGCTTCAGAAGAATGCGGATCCTGTTTCTCCTATATGCAGTGACCCTATGTGGGTATATATAGTGGTTATGCCTCCATAATGAGCCGACATAACCGTGATTCATTGTGTCCTTTTACCTAGCCGACATGACTTCATTTTGAGTTATTTTTGCTGGCCAACGTGACAGAGTTTTCCATCAATTTGCTTGCTTGTCTTCAGGAGGATTATGTTGGTCTTGGAGGACTGTTCTTAGACACTAGGTGGCTTCATACACATTACAAATATGCTCAAGAAGAGCTCATGATTTTGAGTCTTTGACTAGACTTATTGAATGAGCAAAAAACTCATTCTTGTGATTCATAAAAATTAATATTTGTTTTTCTTGACAAGTACAAAGATCAAAATTACATTTGTAAATTTCGAACCTAGTTACACTTTCTTTGACAATATAGTCATGATTTTTTTTCATAGATGAATCCAAATAATTTATTTCATTGAAGTTTGCTACTTTCAAAAGAAAGAGGCTTACTTCTTGCATCAAATTTGCACTAATGCTATGGCATGAGGAATCACACTCCATAATCAAGGTTTTTGTGCAGTTAGGAGTCAAGGATGAGAGTTGTACACCTAGTCTCTTTAAGTTTTTCAATAGATTTGGTTGCTTCTTTAGTCCAAGAAAATGCTTCCTTCTTCAGTAATTTTGTTAAAGGCGCTGCTATTTGTCCATAATTCTTGTCAAACTTGCAGTAATATTCTGTTAATCTTTAGAATCCTCTAAGTTCCTTCAAGGTATTTGGGATTGGCCATTCCCTCATAGTTTTGACTTTGTTAGGGTCCACTTTCATACCTTCATGGGATATAATATGATCCAAATGTTTCACTTCTTAAACCCCAAAGACACACAACAATATTACCAACTTAATGAGAACTTTAACCTCAAAATGAGGACTCCGGCTCAAAAAATCCCTATTTTTATGCAAAAAACCATGAAATTACACCCCAAAATAGAAAAGTAGTGATGCTCCATCATCCTTTTTTTAAGGGTTAAAATTTCAACATTTTTTAGCCATGGCATTAAAAACTAAAACACTGATCATGGAAAATCTTAAAATTCCAATAATTTTCAATCATGGCATTGAAGATCAAATAGAATGACTCCGAAAACCTTAAAATTCTCACACTTTTCAACCATGAAACTAAAACAAGAGTAGAAAAACCTTAAAATTTCAATAATATTCAACCATGGGATTATAAAGCAATTATCAAACCTTAAAAATCAGCAACTAAATCAAAGAGTGACTCTACCAAGAGCAATCATTTTGTTTTGTTTTGTTTAAAGGCTAAAAGTACAACTCTTTTAAAATCTTAGATTAAGACAACTTGACCCCTTTTCAATGGGGCAACTCTTTTAAAATCTTGCTTCAAGACAACTTGACCCCTTTTCAATGAGGCATTAATTTGTCGATATATTATATATATATATAGATATATATATATATACTATATAATATTATATATAATAGTATATATATATATATATATATATATATATATATATATTTGTTTATCTATGGCTTGCAAAATCAACATCATGGTACATGAAAATATGAAAACACCCCTTAAAAAGAAGATGTAACACAACATTGTTGTTAAAAATAAAATAAAATTATTGACCAGATTAGGGTTTAAATCTAGGTAGACAATTTTTCTTCTAAAAATATTGACAACATGCTATAACTGTAAAAAATTCTACAATCCACTTGTAACTATACTTTTTTTTTCAAAACATGGATATTTATATATATATATGAAAATAAAATAAAAAAAATATATGTTTTTAAAAGTTTGAAAAAAAAATAAATTTTGGAAAAAAAAAATATTTAAAAGAATTGAAAAAAAAATTGTTCTCGTGAGAATTTAAAGTTTAAACAAACTCATTAAATAATAAATATTAAATCTTAAATAACACATTTATTAAAAAAAAACCACATTAAAAAACACCAATTTGTTTTTATAAAACAAATAAATTTTAATTTAAAAAATATAAATAAATAACCAACACAAAATAATTCATTGTGGGGGATTGCCCCTCTACGCACATTGACGTCTTGCAGTTGTTGTACAACATGAGTGCTATGTAGTGGTTGCAGGCTATCCGTGTAACGAAATGAAATGAAATGATATTTTAAGATCCACGAGACTAAAAATAGTCTATGAGACCATTAGTTCCCTTTTTTTCGCTTTTTGCAATTCAGTTCTTTTCCGATTCAAATTGATGATGAGCTAACCCAACCTCCCAACAATCTCCTTGCTAAAAATACAATGCCAAGAAACTGATGCTAACATGTTCTCATAACTTTCTCTGATGTCTTTGAATGCATCACATTCCAAAATGAAATGATTTTCCGATTCCACAGCCCCAAATGTACAAAATGTGCACACCCTTTCTTCCCAAGCTTCTTTAGGCCTTTTCCACCGTCCCATTTCACACCAAAGTTGATGTGAGTTGGTCCTTAATTGAGCAATAATAACCTTTGCAAGGGCTATGATAGGGATCACTCTGCCCCACAATGAATTTTTTTCCTGATTTCTTGTTTTTGTTGTTGTTGTATTTGACGTTTTTAAATTTTGTTGATCACATACATACATACATACATATATAAAATTTAATTATATTTTAATTTAATTTTATAATGTTATTATTTTTCAATATTTTTAATAAAAAATAAATATTTTTATTTTTATTTTTAAATATTTTTTAAAAATATATTAATTTAATTGTGAATTTTTTGTTTGTTTTTTTAATTTAATTATTTGTTATATAATTTTTAAGTTATATTTACTATTTATTTTGTACTTTAACGTTTTTCTTCTTTTTTATTTATTTTTCTTTTAATTAACAATATTCTCCTCGGATAATGATCAATTATTAAACAAGATGGTTTATCAGTGTGGAAGTTTTTTGCTTCAGTCTTTGGCCTGAGATTTAGGGCGTGTTTGTATGACTTTTTGTGGTATGTTTCTCACTTGTCTTGTCACAGGCGTATGGGTTTTTTGAATGCCCTCAATATTGATGTTGTTATGGCTTGTCTTTGCCTATATCTTTGGGTCGGGGAAAATTATTTTGTTTATGGTTTATCCTGGTGCCTTACCCAGTGTATGCGTGATTTTTCTTGGTTAATTATGTGGCTAAGAGAATCTCAATGTATGGTGGCTAAATGCCTATGTTTCTGATTTGGGAGTTTATGGTCTGTAATTGTAAGGTGTCAAATATGAGATCCTATAGATATTTTGTGATATTTTTGTTTGTTGATAACGCAGTGGGGTTGGGGAAAAAGATCTTGTCATCAACCTGGGTGCTTAGTTATGTTGGGTCCCCTTTGTAGTGGGATTTTTCATGAAGGCTTTAGAGTCTGGTTTTAGATTGTAGACGTTGAGAAAAGAGAAACGAACTCCTAATGGAGCAGTTTGGAAAATCCATGTATCCATATTTTGGTGATTAATATAAAAACTTCAATTTACAGAATATAAAAAATAAATTTTCCCTTAATTTAAAAAGAAAAAATAATGTTTCTTAATTTTTTTAAGAATAAAGATGTGATTGTGTAGATCTTCTTCCGAATTCAATAAAATTTCAAGACTGAAACAACATTTAAAAAAACCACATTTATACCACGAAAAAGGACTGTTGGAGTTTCCTTTTCGTCCCTTTTCAAACTCTCTAAACATGAAAAGGAACGAGTTATCTTTGTCATTAAACTTGTTAAAACAATAGCGACAAACTTGTCCACTTGGACAAGAGCGAGTTTCATTGTTGCTAGGCTCGCTAAAACATAGCGACAGGTTTTCCCGAAGGGCAAATTATAGAACAAGCATATGTTATCCTCCTCAAGCTTGACAAAAATAAAGAGGTACTGGTCAGCAATGATTGAGGAAAATGGAAGAAAACTTGAAGAACTTCATTGATAGCAGGTCACTCTTGAACATGACACTTTCACTCCATCACCATGATTGAGTCGGGTTGGGTTATTCCGTTCACCGATCATATCACCGTTGGTCCTCCGTACCATCCATTTTTTGGGTTAACACTACCAATCCATTTCAGTGTCGCCGATATGTTCTTGTTTCCTTTCTCCTTTGATAGAACTCGCCACTCCTTTCTCACTTGTCCCACTTCAAAGAACACCTGTAGAGGCAAAGCAGCAAAAATACCATCAAAGCATAGAGATCTATAATGCCATAAATAATGTAGAATCAGAAGTACATTAACCATACAATTGTATACACAAATACAAGATTCATAAACACACAAGTATATGGAGGAAAACTGAAATAACTTTATTGATAGTAGAAGTAGAAGAGAGGATTACAACCTAGTTGTCTGATCTAGCATCATCCTCCCAGCATGAAAGCCCTCTTCACCTCATGAAAAGCAAGATCACCAACAATACAATGTCTCAAAGAGAAACCAACAACGCTCTAATATCTGTCAGCAATGCATCTCATATATCTATTTATTGAAATAATAAGAACAATCTTCCACTTATCTTTCACATCCTGAAGATGAACCACCGTTGCTAGTTTGAAACGTCGATCAAAAGAAACCTAATGCGATGAACCCGAAAGAAGATCTACACAATTATGACGATCGCAGAAACCTAAAAGATAAAAAGATGTGATTATTTATTTATTTATTTAAATATATAAAATTTGTTTTCCTTGATTTTTTAATGTAAATTATTAAAAGAGACATAATTAATAATTAAACAAAAGCTATATAATGACACTTTTAAATTTATAGTCAACTTTATGTTTTTATTTTTTATGGTACCAATGATCAAGGTTGTAATGTAATTTGAAAAACACTTGAAAAATGATTATTTAAAAAGAAAAAAGAAAAAAAAAGAAATTTAGACAAACATTAAGTGCTAATTATTATGTTTTTTCGTAGTCATGATATTTAATCTTTAATGCTATGGTTGAAAGGTGTTTGAATTTTAACCCTTAAAAAGGGGGTGTTGGTGCTGCATCATCACTTTTGCATTTCAATGTGTTTTTTCATGTCTTTGTAGTCATGAGGCTTGATTTTTATTGCCATGTTTGAAAAATGTTTGAATTTTAACCCTAGCAAAAAAGGAGGTGACATTGCATTGCCACTTTTGCATTTCAACATGGTTTTTCATGTCTTTCGTAATCATGATATTTGATTTTAAATGACATGGTTGAAATATGTTGAAATTTTAACCATGAAGTGAAAAAATGGTGATGTTGCATCACCACTTTTCAAAATCAACATGAAAAAACATGATCAGATGTAACCTTAAAAAAAAAGAGAAATCGATAAAATTCTTGTTAAGTTAGTAACATTGTTACACTTGGAAATTTTTCTTATAATTGTTTCTCTTCCAATAAATTTAAGACCCTATCAACATGTTACACACGCTCTTCCCAAAATTTGTTGTAGATTAATGTCATAAAAATTACTAGCACATATTTTCTAAGGAATGCATTGAAAATATAATTCATCAAGCTTTAAAATGTTGAAGGTGCATTAGTAAGTTCAAATGAAATAACCTAAAATTCATAATGAACTTCATGTGTTCTAAAGGCTATTTTGGGAATGTCTTCTTGCTTCATTCTAGTTTGATGATATCCAGAATGGTGATCCAATTTAGTAAAGAAAATTTCTCCGTGCAATTCATCTAATAATTCATCAATGACACGAATAAGAAAATAATCTTTGATTGTCATTTTGTCGAGCTATTTGTAATATGGACACATATACTATGAACCATCATTTTTTATAACCATCACCACTAGTGAAGAGAAAGCACTCTGTCCAGGTTAAATGAATCCATCATCTATACTCTGTCTAGGTTAAATGAATCCATCATCTATCATATCTTGAACCATACTCTCAATATCACTCTTTTGTGCATATGGATACATGTAAATCCTATTGTTGGATGGCATATTTCTAGGTTGCAAATGAATATCATGGTTGTGATCTCAATAGGTGGAAGACACTTAAACATCTCTCCAAATACGTGGAATGATTGTTGACAACATTTTAGAGATCCATTGGAGTAGATGATATATGTTTGGACATTTAAAGAACATAAATATACAATTACACTATGGTATCCCAATTTTAACAAAATTTTCATGCTTTTAGAGCTTATCACTTTATAGGGTTTCCCTTGGATACCTATAAGCTCAATTTCCTTTCCTTTTGAGGAAAATATCACGAAAAGGCATTGAAAATTAAGGGTCACTATTTCCAATGATCGTAACCATTAGACCCCAAATACAATAGTAGCACCACCCATTTGGATTGAAATCACATGAATATTTAATAAATACTCCCCCCCATATTCAACTTAATACTATGGCACTTCATTGAAAAATTTACAATACCTCCATCCACAATCATTACTTGAAATTCTGGTGTTAGATATCCAAAGCAGTAAAGAAGGTTTTCCATTTTATAATTGATGAAGTTATGGGTACTAATTGAATCAATCAACACTGTTATCATTTTCTTTTGATATATCCTTTCATATTAAGGGTTTTTGAAGTATTGATGCCACCCAATGCATGACAATATATTATTGTAGTAGTTTCTTCTAGCTCTAGATTTTGTGATAATTCTCATTCTTGATATTTTTCATCTTCACAATCTATGTAGATGTTTATCATTGGAATTGGCCAAATCTTAAAGATAACGTTTGAGGGAACAACTCCCCCCCATCATTATAGAGGTGGCACTCCTCTTTAACAAAAAATCATCAACTTAAAGAAAATAGAGAAAAATAGTGGAAAGAAAGGACCTCAGATAGGACTAGGCCTTAAATATTCACAAGGATATCATATACATTGATAAATTACCAATCATGAATTTCTAGCACAAGTATAGAGAAAGAATCCAACATTTGGGCAAGCAAAAATAATTATGGAACACATTTGAAGATATCTTTAAAATATCATTGCATTCAAATTTGTTGGGATGAAAAAAGTTACATCCTTGTTATCTCAAGATTTATTCCAAAGATTACACTAGACATGAACTTTTATAATTCTCTGTGGAACACATTTTTTTATTATATAATATACTATTGTTTAAATGAAAGTATGTGATATCTAAAAAATTTAAAATATAATTGTTTAAATGAAAGTATGTAATATCTCAGAAATTTAAAATGCATTGGTCCATTTAAGGACAAGGATTGGGCTCTCACTTAAGGAAAATACCTTGACGAGAAGAGAAACAATAATTAGGAATTGACCTTGATACCTGGAAAACTCCACAATCAAGAATGTTGAATATTTACTAAGTGAGAAGAAGAAAGGTAAGGGACAAATTAGATAGTCTACTTACAGTGTGGGAAAAAACCCCTCTTTGTTGGATACTTCTCCCAATTTAAAATGTTGGATGTCAGCTGAAAACCTAACCATTGTAACCATTGATGAGTCATATTGAAGTTGTTACGTCTTCTAATATATCCTAGAGTCACTATTCAATGTAATATTGTAAAGGCGCAACAATGACTTCTATTTTCTCTAGAAATTCACACAACTCTTTTTCGATATCCTTTAAATCATAACTAATTTGATATACTATGTCAGATTGATATTCATTCTTGTTGACAAAATGAATTAACCACTTTTTGATTTTCTCTTTAGGGAAATCAACAATTTTATTGAATTCATTCCCCCATGTAATCATTAATACATACATACGATCCTAAGTTTGTTCTTGGTCTTATAAAACCACATCCATGATTAAAGTGGGGCCTTCTAATTCCTTTTCTACCCTTATTAACTTAAAGAATAAATCACTTCACATTGTTTTACTATTGTCACACTTGGAAATTAATTCCTAAAGCATCTTAATTCCTTCTTTCAAATAATCCTTTAATCATTTAATTCTTCCTTGGGAAGGAATATTTTATTTTTTCCTTTAGGCCTCATTTTTGTCTGACAAATTCATAATAAATGTGGTTAAGGCGTATTTATAAAAACATCTCATCATTTTCCAAGGCCTTTTTCAAGTATTCAATGAGGGAAAATTTCTAATGAATATATTGGATGAACTTGTGGCTACTTCTCATAGTTAAAAATTGTTCCAATCCTCTTAAAAATATTGCTGGCCACGTATTGCCTTATTTCATCTAGCAAATTGTTAGGTTCCTATAATATTAGTGTAGTCCACTTATTATTATTGTTAGTGTAGCCCCCTTATTGTTATTTTTGTGCCCGCGTAGCCCCCATATTGCTATTGTTGTGCTTGATAGAAGCCCACTATTGTTATTGTTGTGCCCCATAGAAACCCACTATTGTTATCATTGTTCCCTCACATTATTATTTTTATGTAGGCTCTAATTATACTGTGACCCCTTAGACTCCTATATATACCAAGAAGGCCTTGTCATATGTATCATCCAAGAATTTTTCTTTGATGTGATGTAAAGGAGGTTTTCCCCTCGAAGAGGCTAATTTTCAAGTCATTGATATATTTTTTCTTCTTCTTTGTAATATGGCGGCATAAAATTTGGTATCAAAGCTTTGGATTCTAGGGTTACACTATTTCAAACAGGTCATCATGGAATTTTCACTATAATTTTTTCTATGAGGCTTCAAAAGCTGAAATTTTGACCACATCGAGCTAAAATCTTGGCAAACTTCGTGTAAAATTTTAATGATATATGGTTCGAAGAAGTTAGGTTTTTGGCATGCTCCAAAATTCATTATCAAACAAGTGACCTAGGGAAAATAGTCATAACTTTCTCTTAGAGAATTGGATTTAAATTTTATAAAAATTGAATGAAAGTGAAGAGATTATAGTTTCTCGTGTATATATTTTAGGGATGAAGGCTAAAATAGTGACACGTGGTATCCCGTACAACTTTGATCTATTGGACCAGTCCATAATCAAGTCATTGTGGGATATTTGGCATAACTTTATCTTGAGGAATCCAATATTGTTTTGACTTTTGGAATTGGAAAGAAGACTGAGAGGGCTACCAATTACATAGATACAATAGTTTCAAGATTGATCTCGTAAAATCAAGAAAAATGTGTGTATTATTATTATTATTATTATTTTTTGCAAAAATTTTGTTTGAAAAATCAGCTTGAAGTGATTCAAAGGGCATAACAAAGCTTACATATCATTGTTTGATTCCAAAATGAATTGAGACACAAAATTGGATACACCTAGTAAGCAACTGAAAATATCTACTATGACGCATGAAGAAGAGGAAGAAATGCAACATCATATATCAAAATTACGAGACCAAGTGCAAACAATTTCGCTTTCGCAAAGTGTAACAGAAAATGAATTGGAAGTTAAGATGGATGGTTTAGAAGAAAAAATAAAAGACAACAGGGAAGGTTGGAAGGATGGTTTAAAATAAAACATGGGAGTTTTTAAAGTAGACATGGACATGATGAATGTCAAGTGGAAGGGTTGAAAAAGTTGTTGGAAGAAAATATTCGTAGTGGTGACAAGGTAATCCATGAAAATCATGATGAGGACAAAAGGAATATGAATTATGATTTTAGAGAATCCAATGTTGGGTTTAAAACCCACTACGTTCCAAAGATAGATATGAGGAGTTTTGATTGGAAAAGACATGGTAACATGGATACTATAGATGGAGCAATTATTTGATCCACATGATGTGTTGCACATACAAAAGGTACGCATTGCATCTTTATATTTAGAACAAAATCAACATGTGTGGACAATTTGTCACTTGGACAATTTTTATGGAATAATTGGTAGCACATTATGAGGATACAAAGAGCAATACCTTCTCTAGCCAATTGATAAATCTCAAACAAAATGGTTCAGTGGTGGAGTGTAACAACTCTGGGTTAAAATTTCATGTAATAAAGGATATTAAAGGCAAAGAAAATAAGATCAAGGTCATGGGACATGTATTCCAAGCTGCATGTTGGGAAAACACTATAGTGGGCATCACTTGCAGTTTATTAATGAATATGAAAATTGGAAAAGGAAAAGAGGAATTAATTGGCATTAAATTATTAAAATAAAGGAAAATATGAGAAAAGGAAGGTGAAGAGACACAAATTTGCATGTAAGAGAAATTAGAGAGAAAATGAAGGAAAAGGAAAGGAAAAGACTAAGCATTAATGATAAAAAGGCATTAGAGAAATAATTCAAAACTTTTGTCAGTTCAGCGTTGTTCCTCTCCTTACACTCTCATACATTCTTGCACACTTATAGAATTCTTGGAGCACTCTATCATTCACTTGGATTTGGATAAGGAAAGCGAAGGAAAATCAAAGGGAAGCAAAGGAAAACAAGGGAGACAAAGTAGAAGGTTGGTGTTTGGTCAATTTTACTACTTCCACAAACATTAATAATCAACCAGGGTAAGTCTTTTTATTTCAAACGTGTCTTCACTATCTGTGCTGATACATGTAACAACCAGCCAAAATAAGAAAGAAAATATGTTGTTGAACACACTTGCAGGGATTAAAATACTCTTGCAGAATGGAAATTGAACTTGCAGAAATAAAAAAGAACACTGGAAAAATGAAATACACTTGTCAAGGAAATAATCCACACTTCATGGAAGCTTCAGAATAAATATTTGGCATACACTATCAAGAATGAAATAACATAGAATTAATTAACCTGTGTAACATCACATACAATAAATTTGAAAGTATAAGCGTATCTATCCCACACTGAACATGTACAACAATAATAAGAAATCCACAATTAACACATAAAAGAAATAACTATTCTACGAACACTGCAATCCCTGCTAAAGAGGAGGGCCCTTCCTCCCTAGTAGAGTGCAGGAAGAAAATGGAAACTTAGTTAAAAACTCAACACAAGAATTTCCGTCACATCACCAGATATACTTTGTATTAAGAATGGTTGAAGAGTACAAAAATCATAATATCAATATCTCTGTCCTGCTATCTGTCTATATCCTTACATGAGACTAAGCTCTCTATATTAATCCTTTTACAAAGTCCCGAAACTGGAAAAATAAATCCACCATGAGAATATGTGATTCTCATGCCGATTACACTAACATAAGTAATTTAAAAAGATATAAATTATTACAAGATTTTAATAAAGATCATTTTGGTAACACCAATCCTGTCTAGACACACAGTTATAACCACCGAGATTTTCATTACTTTATATGGCTCTTTGACAAGTCTCTTTGAAAGTAAAAACTATGGTCTTAACAATGTGCGGTGTAACAACAACTTCATGGTGTAGCAGCAAGGAATAACATTAGTCATTCATCCATGGCCATCAGTAGCTATGGAAGTACCTGAAAGAAAAAAATTCTGAAGAACTCTTCCAAAGACACCCTAGTTAGTCATCTTAAAGAAAACATCGTTTCATTCAATATTTGGCAGAAAAAAATATAACAATAAGTCAAAGAAAAGATCACTTCTTTATCAGATGGAGTGACATTAGAGTAAGGAGATTATAGGTTCAAATAAGGAAAAATGTCAAAAAATGGGGAAAGGATGCCTGAAAATATCCTTAAATATTTCACCCAACATCTCCCCTCAACTAAAGCCACTGCATGTCCTCATGCAAATTCTTTAGAATATTTAGGGTCCTCAGTTATTATGACACTAGCATGTCGCTGATGCAGTTTCGTTAAATCATAAGCGCCAACAGTGTCTTCATCATCGTTTTTGTACCCCTGAGTAGACACAAGCTGGTGTGTCCATGAACGCTCATCATATATATTCAGGTGGAAGTGAGGCTGATATTTTTCAAATGGAAGCCAAATCAAAAGAAACTTGAATCCAAGCCCCATCCGAAAATCTCCCATCATATTAACAATTCACACATATTCAAGGACTCTAGTAACAACAATTATGAAATTGGGCCATCCAAAGGGATCCCCTGCTTGTAATGTCTCACTGCAAGCTTCCCACTGTTTCAAGCTCCCAACTAAGGCCCAAATTTTCAATTGTTCATGAATATTAAAACAAAATCCAACAATCCTTTGCTTCTAGAGGGATTTTGTTCTATCATGCCAAGGTTACTGAGAAATTTCTTAAATTCACACCTCATAGTAGAGGCCATGCCCAGTTCTGATCTTACCATCAAGTTTTCCTTCTTTTCATTAATAGTAGATGATTTTGTGGTAAGGTGCGAGTTGATTTGATTCCTCATGAAAGATATGAAGGCCCGAAGCTGCAAATCTCCAACATAAGGAGTGAGATTTATAACCATCTCTAAACTAGAATACTCAACAAATATATTATCTAAAAAGAGTTCACATAGAAAACTCTGCTCATCAAAATCACATGAAATAAATACCTCCAGAAAGGTTTTAGTGGAATTACACTTGTAGGGTATGTTCTCATAAATATATTTCAATTGGAAAAAAAAAATTCCCACAAGAAGATCAAATAGGATGGAGATGGTGACCTGCAACCTAAAAGGTTTAGGGCTAACTCATACATTTGACCTTTCTCCTTATTCAGCATCGCAACCTCTTGTTGAACTTTCTTTCTTAGTTTTTCTTTCTCCATTTCATCTTCCTTTTTTCCCACTTTACCCATTATTTTGTCAGTAATTATTAAACCCATTGATATTTGAGGTTATGAATAACCTTGTGGTGTTCTTCTAAAGATATCATTCCCTTTTTAGGGAAAGTTCCATTTGTTTCCATTTCTACAATTTTGATATCATCAAAAGTTTTTCTGGCCACCACCTTGTGTTAGGGTCTTATACAATTTAATGTGCGATAGTAGTGGAGGGTGTAACAACATCCTGTGTTTTGAGCTGTTCTGTCTCAGCTGCTGGTTCTTGTGCAAAAATAGATTCATTCACAGGTTCTTTTGGAACAACTCTCAATTCTTCTTCCCCAAATTACCTCTGTCTCAACTGCTGGTTCTTGCGTAACAAAAACATCGTTGACAGGTTCTTGTGTGTTAGTTGCTGGTTTGAAACTCATGGGGTGATCCATTTCAACTGTTGGTTCTTGTGTAATAACAACATCATCAACGGGTTCTTGTGTGTTAGCCTCCCATGGTTATGTTTGGGTTCCTTTAGAAATATTGTTTGCAACTCAGATATTATACCCTGTTGTTGCCAAACCTTTTACACATGCTATACATACATATCCCTACGTGATTCTTGATCCTAACTTATTAGCTGCCTTGGCTAATGTATCAAGACCTGAACCTTCATTTTCAATTTTCTCCCCCCTAATTGCTGCTTTAATTTCTCATTTTCGCCTTCTAATTTCTCAATTTGAAGTAGTAGGGTTTGAGTTTCGTCCTTACTTGGTGAAGAAGCGTCTTCCTATTTAGTTTTCCTCCTCTTCTTTTGCTTCTCCTCTTTCTCTTCTTGCTTGCTTGGCCTCTTCCTGGAAAAAGGTGAGGGTTCTGGCTTCTCCCTTGACAACGAGGGCTTTGATTTCTTCTTTGGTGGTGAGGGTTCTAATTTCTTCTTTGGTGGCGAGGGTGCTAGTTTCTTCTATGGTGGAGAGGGTGTTGGTTGAGCAACAACCTTAACCCTTCTCTTTGGTGTTCTGCCACCCATCGGTATCTCAAGTGACCTTTTCTTGATTTTAACTCTCAAAGACTATCCCTACTCCTTAGATATTTCAGCTTCCCCCGAAGCATATGTGGGAGTTTCAGCTTGTTCTTGTCGTGGGGCTTCTTTGATTTCACCAACAAAATTTTCTCAACTTCTTCCTTGGCATTCTAGAGCATCCATCACGATCATCTTTACAAGTCCATGGTTGGTAATGCAACTCTCTAGATGAGAGGCTACCTTTACCACTGCAGCCATGTCTCAAAGTTTCCAACAAGAGATAGGGGAGATTGACCAATTTCCCATGTCGAAGATGGTTTAACAATGGAAAATGATAGTTGAAGACTATCATCGAGTGGGCCTCGCATGTAATGTACTTAATGATAAACAAGGCAACATCAATCCATGGCTGAGGAAGTGAAAGGCAATCGATTCCTCTTCCTTTATTAACCAATTGTTCCTCCCCTACAAAAATTCAGCTTTAAGACCGGGGTCATTAAATTTCTGATTGAACCACCTCTTCTCCTCAGGTTGAAGTGTTGTTACTCTAGAAATTACTTCTTTTTTGGCCTTTAGTCTTAGGCCTCTAAGCTTTGTTTGATTCCTGTTTAAATTTTGAGTGAATTCCAAGGAAAAATATTCATTTGACCCCCTGAGTTGCTCGAAAAATTCAATCCATCCTACTTCCCTGAAGATTTGATGTGCTTCGGGGCATTTCTCCAAAGCTTCAGTGGAATTTGGTTCATGTCTTACTGCTACTCCCCCCATCCTTCGCTGTTTCCAACCTCACACTAATTTATGCCACCAATGCTTGTGAATTTTTGCATGCTTATCGTCACAATTCCTGAAGAATGTACAGTGAGGGTGCATAGCTTACGTTGGGGCGGATATCAGGGTGATAAGAAAGGATATTAAATCAGAAAGTTACACAACACGGGGCATCAATTCATCATTAATTTGAAGGGTATGGAAATCTGACTTAGATACGATTTGAATTAATGAGATGATCAATCATGCATAGTGGTAATGATTAATGGATAATGTCACTTTAAACCGAGTCATTTCAGGGATCACGAAATGATTTGTCACCCCCCAAATTAAATGCAAAGGCCGTCCTTGGGTTCCAAAACAAAGTGACGTATTGACTACTTATGATTGCAAAATAAATAAAAAAACAATATTCCTTTTTCAAATGACTTACTGGAGGGCGATTTGACTGATGCCAATGATAGAGTACTAATGATGATAATTACTGGCGTGAAAAACTACAATTGGTTTCATGTAATAATTATATTCATCAGATCAAATGTTACAGATGTAACAAAAAATAATTCCTCCATGCAAATTAAATAATGTTTGCAGCAATACTTTATTACAATAACATATTCTTTTGTGACATTGCAATTCTGTGCCTACCAAAGAATTCTCAGTACAATAAAATGAGAAAAAAGGGCTTGTAACAAGCATGCTGTTACATTTGTATCATAAATATCATGTTGTTACATAGATCATAAAAATAAAAATGTGTGTCAGCCACCACAAAGTGGTTTTGAGCTGGCACAATTATCTACCTACGCCCCATAAGAGGTTTTCATAGGAAGATTTATTTATTTATTACTATTCTTTTTTTCTATTATTTTCTTCTTATTATTATTATTTATTATTATTACATATTTTTTGGTGTATTAGCTGCCAAAAAAAGTTGGTTTTCAGCTACTACACGTATTGGATTTCAAAAATTTGATAGCACAAGAGAATTTTCCCTTGCTTCCATAACTTGGAGACCAGAACTTATGACAATGTTAACAAATGAATCCTTCAAGATAGGTTTATGATATATCTGAAGATGATTCCCAATGGAAAACAATGGAACCTTAAAATTTTCTATGGTAACTAATCTCTGTAGGAATTTACAGGGTAAGTTCCTCAGACAGAACACCAAAAGGACACCGCTCACAAACAGATCACAAATCAATACGCCAGTATTTTGACGTGGTTAAAACCCTCAGAGAGGGAAACAGTCCACGGCCTGCACCAACGTGGCTACTACAGG
>APFE031300340.1:4927-31491 GCA_000404065.3 Pinus taeda
TAATAATAATTAATGACATTATGGTTAACCATGGTCCAATGTCGAATTGTGCCAAAGATTGTCTCAATCTTAAAATGAACCATGGTCGCGGGGGGCTTCACTCAATGAACATCTAACATAGCATATGTGTTTGTGACATACAAAACAATACCCTTAATTTGACTACATGTTAGAAAATCCCTCTAAAAATCACTTTATTTAACCCCTACCAATACAAACAAAATACACCTTCCCAATATAAAAAGTCCCTAGTTTCACTAGATATTGCAGGTATCCATTTTTCATTAAAAATTTTTATACCTGTTTATATTTATATCCCTTTATTTTCATTAATAATGGTAAGCAGATTCTGCACCTTGAAAGAATAACCTAAATAACAGGTAGTTGAAAACTTGAAAGTTTCAATAAAAAAGAGACATATATAAGTTGGTTGATTTACAGATACATACTTCAGAAAATTTGAATGGAAAATACATAGATTTGAAATCTCAATTACATATTTCTTCTATTGAATATTGAAAAAGATATACTACAATAGTTAAAAGCAAAACCTCGATAAAGAACACAATGACACACCTTTCATCTTTCTTATACAATAGGAAGAGGAGAGAAAGTAAAATGAATATGAACACACGTAAAATCATATCTGGTTGGATTTTGAAAAATCATAGCCTAACCCGATCACCTAGTTCACTGTAGTTGCAGGGTAAGAGTGCCAAGTAAGTGTGTCTACATCAAAATATGAGCTAGAACATCCAAGCATGCATCCCTTTCTTATGATTTGTGTCCTCTACCTAAGATGGGATTTTTTCATGTATAAGTATTCTAACTGACTAAGAATTTGCACCCTCTTAGTAAGAATAGATCATGCATGCTAGAAACAACAAAAGGAAAGCTCTAGTAATATAAAAACTCTATCCAAAATTGAAATACTAAATATGAAACAACATCTAAACTAAAATTAATTGAAGGTGTGACATGCATGCCCTTAGCATGCATGCATCCTCTTCCAAACAATAGTTTATTTCACTATCTCATGTGGCATGCATGTGCCTTCTGCCAAGTAATAGTTGGTATCATTGTCTACTTCACTTTTATTCAATCTATTCATCACTAATGTAAGGAAAGGGTGAAGGTGCCATATCTGTTGTCTTCTCTATTACCCTGTCATTGGGAGGACCACTAGCTTACCGACATAGATCATAGAGGTATTAGTAATTTGATGCATGTATGTTCTGTAGCAAGGCTATTTGGGAGAAGGAGTGGAAGCGGGAAGCGAGAGTAGACATGGGAAGTGGGAGTGAGAGCATGAGTGAGGAGTGACAATTTCAAAAGCTCCCCAGTTGGAAGCGATTTTGGGAGTGAATTTTTATAATATATATTTTTATATATTTTGATGCATATATGTCAACAAAAGCTTCTTGGATGATGAAGTTGTGATTAAAAAGATAAAGACATGTACTAAACCATATAACATCATTCATCTAGTAGTTATAATCTTCATCAACCATAGGTCTACGAGTTACAAGTCTTCATTTATATAGCATGTAAGGGCACACATAGCCAAAGTAACATTGAGTGCAATCCATCTGTTAATCAAAAATACATCAACAAATAGGATTTGTATGACCTCTAGCATCCAAAAAAGTCATGCCACAACAAATACCTATATATCATCAAAATCTTTGCCTATATTGGGATCTTTGTCATTAAGATAACCGGTCTAAGCATTAACATAAGATAGAAACAATGTAGCATATAAAGTAAAGATTTTGTTTGAGTGATAGGTACATTTTTAGTAGGCTCACGATAGAGGAGTTTGACAACGAATGTCACTAACATCAAAGTACATAGAGGGATAAGTTCCCTTGGTTAAATACGAGTTCCATACCCTAGTGCATGAAAAAATCCAATAGAAACATTACAATCCCCCTAATCCTAAAATCCTGAAAAGTTAATAAGTTTACTGGATTTTGAGTGAGATCTAAAATTCTACTTTCTCCATGTGAAATCTACTGAGGCCAGAGCCACTCTCAAACATCCTGATTTATTTCATGGTAATGTTAAAAATTTAAGTAAAATGATGAAAATGAAAGATAAAGGAGAATGTCACTTTTACCATGAATTGCATGTCAATACTAGGGTCATAGGTTTGAATATTAGGCTACGATGGACCTAATATTAACATATATTTTTCTTTCTCCCTCTCACTCTCGATACTCCCATAATACTCCTAAACCTTGATTTCTCCATCCCACTTCTTTTTTGCTTCCGCATCATGGCCAATGTATTATATAAACAATACCTTATAATACATATTTCTATACATATAAAAACCCTTTAACCCCTTCTTAGATGTTCAATATATTATTTCATTTTTCCCTCATTTTTTATTCCATAATATGAACGCAACTGATATGGTATTGCTCTATCAGTGAAGCCCCCATGACCATGATAAACCATGGTTAACCATGTGTTTTTTAGGGTTTATAATATTTATCTTAGGGTTTATATACCTTGGGTTTATAATATTAATCTCCTGGGTTTAATATTAGTCCCTTGGGTTTATAATACCAATATGACTGGTTTAATATGGCTAATTTTCATATTGAGAAAATATTTGTCACAACATGATGTTGGACCATGGTTGACCATGAATATAAACCAAAGGGATTTATATTGAATCTAAGGATTAATATTATAAATCCTATGAATAATATCATACCCTAAGAGTCTGAACCCATTTATTAGTAAACCGAAGGGATTGATATTATAAACCCAAAAGAATAATAAATCCAAGGGAGTAATACTAAATATCCAAGGGAATAATATTGAACCTAAGGGATTAATGTTGTAGACCCATTTATGAAAGTCAACAATGGTAAACCATGGTCAACCATGTTTATTTTAGGGTTTATAATATTGATCTTGGGGTTTAAATACCTTGGGTTTATAATATTGTTCCCTTGGGTCTATAATATAAATCCCTTGGGTTTAATATTATTTATATGGTTTATAATATTAATGCTTGGGTTCAATATAAAACCTTTGTGTTTATAATCATGGTCAACGATGGTCCAATGCCACATTGTGAAAAAAAAAAAAATTCTCAATATGAAAATCAACCATGGTCCAACGTTACATTGTGACAAATATTTTCTTAATATGAATATTAACCATGGTGCAACATCGCATTGTGACAAATATTGTCTCGATATGAAAATAAATCTTGGTTAACAATGGTCAACAATGGTCTAAGGTCACATTGTGACAAAGATTGTCTCAACATGAATTACAACCATGGTCAACCATTGTCAATCGTTGTTAACCATGGTCAATCATGGTCAACTATGGTCAAATGTCACATTGTGACAAAAGATTGTCTCAATATGAAAATCAAATATGATCAACTATGGTCAACCATAGTCTAACATTACATTGTGACAAAGATTGTCTCAATATGAAAATCAACCATGGTGAACCATGTTTACTTTAGGGTTTATAATATTTATCTTAAGGTTTATGTGCCTTGGGTTCATAATATTAATCCCTTGGGTTTGATATCATTCCCTTGGGTTTATAATCCCTTGGGGTTTTATTAATCTAAGCGTTCATTCAAACATGGTCAATCATGGTCAACCATGGTTGAATTCCACAATGTGACAAAGATTGTCTCAATATGGAAATCAAACATGGTTAAATGTGGTCAACCTTAGTCTAATGTCACATTATGAAAAATATTGTCTCAATATGAAAATCAACCATGGTCAACCATATTTATTTTAGGGTTTATAATATTTATCTAAGGGTTTATGTACCTTGGGTTTATAATATTAATCCCTTGGGTTTAATATTATTCCCTTGGGTTTATAATCCATTGGGATTTTATTAATCTAAGGGTTCATATTCCTTGGGTATAATATTATTCATTGGGTTTATAATATTAATCCTTGGGTTTAATATAAATTCCTTGGTTTTATAATCATGGTCAACCATGGTCAAAAGTCACATTGTGGCAAAGATTGTCTTAATATGAAAATCAACCTTGGCTAACCATTGTCAACCATCACCAACAATGGTTAACCATTGACAACAATGCGAAATCATTTTCAACTGTCATCACCCATGGTCAATGTTGGCTTGTTGGGGCTTGACCCAGGTTTGGATTTAATTAGCCAAACAAATCCCGCTACTCTGGCCCTTTCGGAAACAATCCGCGGAGCACAGACTGAGGTCTCACCTGAAGTAGTATGGGAGGGTGCTAGAACCAAGTTTCTGCACCATGGAGATGTCTGATGAGTTCGACTGGTCCTTTTTTTGTCCTTGCGCACAGGTTGCTTCACGCACTTTCTTGTTCCTCGCGGCTTGATATACCACCTTCACGCAGCCCTATCCAGGAGCTGTGAGCCGCGCTCTATGCTATTACCTAAGATCTTGCTTATATTCCAATCTTAGTTAATAATCTTCACCTACTTAAATGTCTTAAGTTATACTTAACAATACAAAACCTTCAGGTTCGCACAGTAAATATGCAATATATTTGCAAATTATATCCAATCATGAATTAAACCAGGAAAAGATACACAAAATTATATCAAAAATTCTCTTTATTGATTCTCCAACGATTACAAACTCGACTCGCCTTGCACACTCAGCTACAGGGGTACGCGCACTCAGTTGCAAACTACTAGGCCTCTGCATACTTTGCTGCAGAGCCTTCTCCTACTGTACGACCTAAAGACACCCTTTAAACTTTGACTCAACTTTTATTCTCTTCGTTATTTCTTATTTTATACACTTAGAGCCTCGCTCTATTTATACAATCCCATGGTTTGCGGACCATGGGTAGGTCTATCTAGCCGACATTACATTACAAAACTAGGGTGGACAAACCTGTGACTCTATCATACTTTCTCATCCCGTGCCCGCAATTCGCAGAGCTTTTACAACAAGACTTGGTCAAAACTTGGGCTTTAAGCCCCAAAACATGCCTTGGGTGGGATTCCATGACCAACAAGCCCCCGACACAAACATTATAACTCGACCTCGAGTCACTCTGTCGGTGTGAAGATTTTTGCGTGGAGTCCCTCCAACTATTATCAAATTGTGGCCAGGTCAATAACACACTAAGTTGCTGCTTGTTGGATCTACTGCATACGTTGTTCCAAGACCTCTATGCCAGAAGTTCTTCTCTGCATCAATGCGTGCATCCCTTGCATTTGTGCAAGCTTGCCTTCAATTTCTACTGTGATGGTGAAGGCCTCGTCGATCTAAGGCTGAACGCATGCCTTCAGGACTGCTTCCTTATTTCATGCCACGTCCTCCTGCTCCTTCAGTGCATTAGCCTGTTGCATCCGCGTGAGCCTCTGAGTGAGGACCACCATCTACGCAGTTCCTCGAACACTGCCATAATGTTGTTGGAGTTCTCGCACCTCTGTTTCTAAATGCTGGATGTTGGGGTCCTCCTACATGTTTGAGAGGTCCTCAAGTGATTCTTCCAACATACAGTCTTGCACTACACCGTCAATCTTGTCTAGTCCCGTTGTGATAGCACGAGCACAATGTTCTCTGACTTTCGGGGGCGTGGATGGCTCTACCTTCAACCGCAACTCGATGATATGAAGGTTCAACTCTAGTTGAACCTTTGTTATTTCCTCCCTTGCCTCACAGACCCCTGCTGCTAACCTATGGATCCATGCCTCTACTGGCATGTCTACTGGGATGGCCATCTTCGAGATGCTTTGACAAAGCATTGTCTATTACTTGTACCAGTTATTGGTTCTGTGACACTACTTCGGCACGCTCCAAGTTTAGTTTTTCCATATTGATTTTCTGCTTACTGAGGACTTGCAGTGCGTGACTCTCCCTAGCGCGCAACTCCGGAGTTATCCTATCCTACAAAACATATAAGGTATCTCACGAGAGTGCAGCCACATTGAGACCAAGACCTTTCAATGTGCTAATTGTAGGCCTGTCGGCCTCATTTGATGTCACTAGTGCCCCTTCCAATAGTATTATGGTATTTATCATCTGCACGCGCAACATCTGCTCTGCTGCTTTGAGCCGACTGCGAGGTTGGTCAAAAGGGTACCATCCTGAGGAGGGCATGCTTGTAATTCCTGAAACTACACTCTAAGGCCCCACAACACAACCTGGTTCTCCTGCATGAAATCTTGGAGAGCTTCAGAGGTGACATCGCACACCATCTTGCTAATGTCATGTAGATCACCCTCGGTTAGGGTGATCAAGTCAATAGACAAAATCGAAGCCTTGACCTTCTTACATGACCCTACCTACTCTGTTGGGTGCTAGCGCTTTAACTGCATTGACACGGTTTGTGGGTCTGCACCTCCCTCTATTGTTTCTACTTCCTCTGCTTCCTGCACCTGCGAAGGTGTCATTTGGCCCTTGCTCGCCTTCACAGCTACCTCTTGTGCTACTGTTGCAGCCTTTTCCTACGCAGTTGATTTCTGTGCAGCGTCCTATGCCATCTACACTTCTACTGTCGCTGCTTCCTTCCTTCACTTTTCGGCCAACTGTGTGATGCGCATCTTGGCCTCGTACGTTTTTCTTTGTGTTGTCGAATTTTGGATCTCTGTGACATCTGGGGCACACCACTCTGGTGGCCATGCCTCCCGTATGTTAAAAATGATGTCGTCTGTAGCTACGAAGAGTAGCTTTATCCATTGTTTGGTTAGATCCTTGCGCGCTCTGATATAAATGTTGTGGATGTCTACTTTGAATTCCGAAAAACTCTGCAGGTGGTTATAGACAGTGGGTGACAACCGTGGCTTGCAGTTGATATCCATTCTGAGGTTCATCTCCATGAATACCCTTAATGTTTTACTGTCACGGATCCCCTTGGCATCCTTTGTGGCCCAGAGTGAAGCATACTTCGTGGCCTCTGGTAGATCCCTGTCAATTTTGGGGAATTGACTATCCTCTAGTAATTCCTGTACCGCGAGCACTATGGACAACAGAAGCCATGCATATTGGAACATTTTTCCATGTTCCTGGGCTTCATAGCAATTCTCTAAAAACTCCTTACAGAGGAACTTAGACCAGTTAAAATGGACACCCTCCATGCACTGCTCATCCAGTGTGATCACCGATGTGGGTACTTCGTTTGCATGACACTTGCGCATAATATTAGTAGCCAAGATTTGGGTCACCATGCATACTTCTTTGTCCTTGATGTTGGACATGGCAAAGCCCCTCTTCTTCTTTTCTAGCTTGTACTTTTTCTTCATGGCCTTCACGATGGCCAAGTCACTGCTCTTCCCTTCTGATATGACCGTAGGGTCTTCTCCTTTGCATGGGAGCTGGGAGATACGGTGAATGAAATCTGCCGTGATGGGGATGGGATCCTCCAGCCAGAAACACCCATCATGCACCAGGAAGAGCAGTTTCCTAATGAGGAAAACGATTATTGGGGCAAGGTGGAAATGTGGCACCCAGAGCAGGTTTAGTAGCCTAGCCTTTTCCACTCTGCATAACCACTTTTGCGGCTCTAGTTTTGTAACCCCAGCCACAATGTTCTTCTTGGTCAGCGAGGTCCCAATCTTCAAATTTTAGGCTCAACACCTATCCCAGGTGTGTGCCGTTGAAAATAATGTTGATTGGGAGGAATGGGGTCTGGAGCGAGCTCTTAGTCTTGTCCAGGTCGTTGGGAGCTTTAGCCTTCCATTTTCACGAGGGGTCATAGGCAGTCAACTTTGTCGGGTGGTGCGTAGGCTGAATTTCCTCCTCCATGCCTTCATCCTCATCTTCTGCGATGATTTCTCCAAGTTTTCTTCTTCTTCATCGGTTTCAATGGTGATGGATTTCCCCTTGTCCTCCATTGTCAGCTTGGTGCGTAGCGATTTCCACAAGGACGCACATACGGGGACCATTGCTTGTTTATCCTTCTTGGGTCTTGGCATGCGCGGTGATTTCGATATTTCTGTCATAATCCTGGCACCTTCTGGAGCATCCCCCATAGCTAGGGCTTCCGCAGCCTCTTCGGTGATCATTTCGGTTATCTCCATAACATCCTCATCTGATTCCATGGTATCTATCTAGAAATCTTGCACTCGCAAATTCAGGGGCTCAATCAACGCTCGACTCACAATAATCAAGGTTCTGCTCAATGGCTTAATTCGCAAATGACCAAGTGTTGTTTTTTGGGTAGCCCTTTATGTTTTATAGTGCTTTTTGAATTTGAATTTGGTCATTTCCCCCAAATTCGGTTCATTAATGCTCCCTTGGTGGCAGATTTTTCCAAATCTTGCCCATAAATCGCATCTTAAATGCCTGCTGCCCACTCCAATTGGCCTCAAGTCGAGCATCTGATCATGAATAGTGACTTCAACGGTCACTTTCTGGCCAACCCACGTGGCAGCACTACCCCCCATGTGTGTTCGTGGAACTTGTGACTCTTTTCTTCTGCGCATAGCTCTAACATTGCACAACTCCTGGGCAGAATTGTTTATAGTCCTGTACTTCCTTTCAACTTCCTAGATCACTAAGACTGTACTCTTTTCGATTAGTCAGGTGGTTGTGCCACCCGGTTATGGTTTCCTCTAGTTGTCCATCATTCTGCTTGGGAAATACCCAACTTTCTCTGTTACTGGCGGCGTCACGTACCTTATCATCTGCAGTTCGTCACCATGGTTACTTTGTTTAGAAAGATGTGGCCCAAGCCAAATCATTAGATTGATCAATCTACGGCAATAGTCCTCAAACTTGTCAACGTGATCATGCATACCTTATCTTATCATCCTAGTCTTTTGATCGAGGAAATATTTCCTTATTTCGTCCTCCAGCTTCTTGACTTCTACGTCCACCAAAACGCCTTTCTTTCTTAATTGTACCCTTTCTTTTTCAAGTTCTTGGAGCCTAGAGTTTCCTAGTTGGATTTCTTCTTTTAGGGTTCCGTGAACAGTTGTATCTACTAGGACTATCAAGTGCAGTCTAAGCTTTCCAAGTATTATAGGGCTTAGAGTGCTTGCTTCATACTCTAACCTTGGCAGTGCCTATGTGGTCAGGTTCTTGGACACGGTCCTATAAGCCCATAGAACTGCTAGCATGCTCAGGTCCCAGTCATCTGCTTCACATTGTGGACCTTGTTCAGTGCTTTCCATACTTTGTTAAAAACTTCTACATGGATGTTCTTATGCGCACTTGGTCTTTCCATACTTTGTGGTCCTAAATAGAGAGGTCGTTCGCTCCATTGCCTTGCCGGCACCTGCTTACCAATCATGTTTCCTACTGTGAGTATTGTGTTCATTCCTGCAAGTTTCACACCATACGCTTGTATATCCCCGGAAATCTGGTAGCAAGGGCCGTTTCGTCCATCATACTTATCTTTTAACTGCATCTAAGGCTTCCCAAATTGTAGGCACATCATCCTTCAGTAGTTGTGCCAGTCCTCAAAACTCTTCTGGTGCGTACCCCACCATCTTGTTGGCATAGCTCGTAGTACCCATTTCAGAGCATCGAAACACTATTGTCCCGGTACTTCTCTTTCAAATTTGTTCAAGAAATCATCCACCTCGCTCAACCCATCATACATAGGTATATCTCTCACCTCTATTGCTACACAACACAACAATCTCATCATCATGTTACAGTTGAGCATGTTTACCTCGTGTAATCGGTTCTGCCATCATTCTATTTCACTTTCAAAATCTAATGTATAGGAGCTTTTGTGCCCCCATGAGATTTGGCCATCCATAGTTGGATTTACCTAGTATTTCTCCCACGTGGTTATTTTGCAGATATAGTCCAAGTCATCATTGTTGTCATAATCACACACTGGCCCTGTGTAGTAGTGCGATCCTTCCGCAGGGTCTAAAGGTACCATTGCGCGCAATGATTTTTTCTCAAAAATCATCTTGTGCTTCTTTAGATTTATCACTCCATTCATGTAAGTGGCCCAATATATTCCCAATATAGTGGGGTATAGATTTCTGTCATCAACAATCTCTATCACTTCGAAATCTTCCAGCGCGCTTGCTCCTTCGATACCTACTATGATTCCCTGCAGTTTCCCCATAGGTAGGATCTTTTTTTGGTTTGTTGGATAGGAGACCATTGCAACACAGGCCTACCCATGCGCTCCCATGTTTATTTCGGTAGGACATTCACGTCCAATCCTTGATCCATCTCATATTCCTCGATCTGCAGGGTCAATCTCATCTCCCTTCACGTTCACGTCGTGTGCTTCCCGAGCTTCTAGACTACACGTGGTTCTCCTGGCGTTGTCCCAACACATCTAGTTATGAGTTCTTGCAGCCCCTTTATAGCCTTGCTATTGCACAACAACTTCATGTAGGTCTCTAAGACCGTAGTGAGCATTGATGGATCCGTTTCTAAATCTAGTCTGTCTTTACTTCCTAAAGTGGAGGCATCTGCAAAGCTCCTCTTAGCTTCCATGAAGGACTCCTTAGCATGCACCAAATCAAATTTTGGTTCCTTCATTGGAGCCTTGGGAACCCAGGTACTTTCTTTAGGCTACTTGTCTTTGTCATCCCCTGTCGTAATACCACTTCAGAGAACAATGTTTACATTGGGGTCTTCCTCGTGTGGCTCAAACCTCAACATTTGTAGGTTCTGAGTCAGGGGAGGTTGGAGCGTGTGGGAGGTTGCCTCGCTATATATGATTGAAGTATCTACCATGAATTCAGTGATCAACCCTCCTATGATTCAATCGAGCTAGTGATCAACAACGTGCGCGATCAGATCTTCCGATGCTTCCAGTCTGCACACTAATTCTGGAGTCCAGAGAATAGGTTTGTCCAGTTTACACCTCCCTTGGCTATCTACTAGCTTCACAATCCACTTGTACAACTCAGTAGGGAAGGATGCAAAGAAAATTTTGTGGATCTCTATATACAAGTAGGAATCTAACCACTCTTCCTTTGATAGTCATGGGTTTCCTTTTTCCTACACTGCAAACTCGTGAATCTTTTTGTCCAACAACTCTTCAATTGCTTTCTTTGTCAGATTCCAGTGATACGACATCAGACATCTCTATGCAGATCTCGGTCTCAACAATGGAACTATTTGTTGGCTTGTTGGGGCCTGACCCATGTTCAAAGTTAATTAGCCAAACAAATCTCGATACTATTGGACCTTTCGGCAATAGTCCACGGAGCAACGACTGAGATCTCACCCAAAGTAGTATGCGAGGGTGCTAGAACTAGGTTTTTGCACCATGGAGACATCTAATGAGTTCGATTGGTCCTTTTTTTGTCCCTATGCGCATGTTTCTTCATGCACTTTCCTGTTCCTCACGGCCTGATATACCGCCTTCGCACATCTCTACCCAGGAGTTGTGAGTTGTGCTCTGCACTATTACCCAGGATCTTTCTTATATTCCAATCTTAGTTAATTATCTTCACCTACTTAAATGTCTTAAGTTATACTTAATAATACAAAACATTCAGGTTCGTGCAGTAAATAAATAGGATATTTGGAAATTATATCCAATCATGCATTAAACTAGGAAAAGATACAGAGGATTATATAAAAACTTCTCTTTATTGATTCTCCAACAGTTACAGACTCAACCTACCCTGTGCACTCAGCTGCAGGGGTTTGTGCACTCAACTGTGGACTATTAGGCCTCTGCGTACTCAACTGCAGAGCCTTCTCCTACTCTATGACCTAAAGACAACCTTTACACTTTGACTCAACTTCTATTCTCTTCGTTATTTCTTATTTTCTACACTTAAAGCCTCACTCTATTTATACAATCCCATGGTCTATGGACCATGGGTAGGTCTATCCAGTCGACATTACATTACAAAACTAGGGTAGACAACCCTGTGACTCTATCATACTTCCGCACCTCGCGCCCACAATTCGTGGAGCTTTTACAACAAGAATTGGTCAAAACTTGGGCTTTAAGCCCCAAAGCATGCCTTGGGGGGGATTCCATGCCCAACAGTAAATCATGGTCAACCATGGTCCAACGTCGTATTGCGAGAAAGATTGTCTCATAACGAAAATCAATCATATCCAACCATGAATAATTATGGTCAACAATAGTCAATAACCATGGTCACATTATGCCAAAGATTGTGTCATGGTCTAATGTTAAATTGTGACAACCATGCTCAATGATGGTCCAACATCACATTGTTACAAATATTGTGTTAATATAAAAATTTATCATGGTAAACTATGGTTAACCATGTTTATTTTAGAGTTTATAATATTTATCTTAGGGTTTATAATATTTATTAGCGATGGTCCAACGTCATATTCTGAAAAAAGATTATCTCAATATGAAAATCAACCATGGTCAACCATTGTCAACCATGGTCAATCATGGTTAACCATGGTCCAATGTCACACTATGACAAAGATTGTCTCAATATGAAAATCAACCATGGTAAACCATGGTCAACCATGTTAATTTTAAGGTTTATAATACTTATCGTAGGGTTAATATACCTTAGGTTTATAATATTAATCCTTTGGGTTTTAGTATTAACCCCTTAGGTTTATTATTCCCTTGGGTTTATAATATCAATCCCTTAAGTTTATTATTCTAAGGGTTGATATTCCTAGCGTATAATATTATTCTTGGGATCTATAATATTAATCTTTTGGTTTAATATAAATCCTTTGGGTTTATAATCACGGTCAACCATAGTCCAATGTCACATTGTGACAAAAAAAATATTGTAATATGAAAATCAACCATGTTCAGCCATTGTCAACCATCATCAACAATGGAAAATCACTGTCAATGATGGCCACTCATGGTCAAGCATGGTCTAATGTTACGTTGTGACAAATATTGTCTCTATATGAAAATCAACTATGCTCAACCATGGTCCAACGTCTCATTGTTACAAAGATTGTCTCAATATGAAAATCAACTATGATCAACAATGTTTATTTTAGTGTTTATAATATTTATCTTAGGGTTTGTATACCTTGAGTTTAATATTATTCCCTTTTGTTTATAAGCCCTCGGGGTTTTAGTATTAACCCCTTGGTTTTGTTATTCCCTTGGTTTTATAATATCAATCCCTTGGGTTTATTAATCTAAGGGTTAATATTCCTAGGGTATAAGATTATTCATAGAATTTATAATATTGATCTTTGGGTTTAATATTAATCCCTTGGGTTTATAATGATGGTCACCCATGGTAAACCATGGTCAACCATGCTTATTTTAGGGTTTATAATATTAAAAAAAACAATATCTTTATTTTTAATAAAATAATAGTAATGATCAATTTATTATTAAATACAAATTAATTAATTATTATTAATTATCAAGTAATTAATTATTAAATTAATTATCTTAGAGTTTATAATATTTATCTTAGAGCTTATAATATTAACCCTTTGGGTTTAATATTATTCCCTTGGGTTTATAATCCCAATATGGCTCATTTAATATGGCTAATTTTCATATTGAGAAAATCTGTCACAATGTGACGTTGCCCAATGGTTGGCCATGAATATAAATTGAAGAGATTTATATTGAACATGAGAATTAATATTATAAACCGTATGAATAATATTATACCCTAATATTATGAACCCTTTGATTATTAAACCCAAGGAATTGATATTATAAACCCAAGAGAATAATAAACACAAGGGAGTAATACTAAAAATCCAAGGGACTATAAACCCAAGGGAATAATGTTGTAAACCCATTTATGAAAATCAATAATGGTAAACCATGGCCAAACATGTTTATTTTAGGGTTTATAATATTTATCTTGGGGTTTATATTCCTTGAGTTTATAATTTAATCCCTTGAGTTTAATATCATTCATAGATTTTATAATATTAATGCTTAGGTTCAATATAAATCCGTTGTGTTTATAATCATGAGCAACCATGGTCTAATGTCATATTGTGACAAATATTTTCTCACTATGAAAATTAAGCATGGTCCAACATCACATTGTGACAAACATTTTCTCAAGATGATATCAACCATGGTGCAACATCGCATTGTGACAAAGATTGTCTTGATATGAAAATCAATCTTGGTCAACCATGGTCCAATGTCACATTGTGAAAAAGATTGTCTCAATATGAAAATCAATCTTGATCAACCATGCTCAACCATGGTCCAATGTCACATTGTAACAAAGATTGTCTCCATATGAAAATCAATCATGCTAAACCATTGTCAATTGTCGTTAACCATGGTCAATCATGGTCAACCATAGTCGAATGTCACATTGTGACAAATGTTGTCTCAATATGAAAATCAAACATGGTAAACATAGTCTAACGTCACATTGTAACAGAGATTGTCACAATATGAAAATCAACTATGGTAAACCATGGTCAATGATGTTTATCTTAGGGTTTATAATATTTATCTTAAGGTTTATGTGCCTTGGGTTTATAATATTAATCCCTTGGGTTTAATATCATTCACTTGGGTTTACAATCCCTTGGGGTTTTATTAATCTAAGGGTTCATTCAACCATTGTCAATCATGATAAACCATGGTCGAATGTCACATTGTGACAAAGATTGTCTCAATATGAAAATCAAACATGGTCAACTATGGTCAACCTTACTCTAACGTCACATTGTGACAAAGGTTGTCTAAAAATAAAAATCAACCATGCTAACCCATATTCAACCAAGTTTATTTTAGGGTTTGTAATATTTATCTAAGGGTTTATGTACCTTGGGTTTATAATATTAATCCCTTGGGTTTAATATTATTCCCTTGAGATTTTATTAATCTAAGGGTTCATATTCCTAGGGTATAATATTATTCATAGGGTTTATAATATTTATCCTTGGGTTTAATATAAATCCCTTGGTTTTATAATCATGGTCAACCATGGTCAAACATCACATTGTGACAAAGATTGTCTCAATATGAAAATTAACCATGGCCAACCATCATCAACCATCGCCAACAATGGTTAACCATTGTCAACTATCATCAACCATGGTCAACCATGTTCCAACATCGTATTGTGAGAAATATTATGTCATAATGAAAATCAATCATGGTTAACCATGGTCGCATTGTGCCAAACATTGTGTCATGGTCCAATGTCAAATTGTGACAACATGGTTAACGATGGTCAATCATGGTCAACCACGGTCCAATATCAAATTGTGACAAATATTGTCTCAATATGAAAATCAACCATGGTCAACTATTATCAACCATGCTCAATCATTGTCAACCACGGTCCACTGTCAAATTGTGACAAATATTGCCTCAATATGAAAATCAACCATGGTCAACCAAGGTCCGACATCACATTGTAATCAAGATTGTGTCAATATAGAAATCGACAATGATAAACCATGTTAGTTTTAGGGCTTATAATATTTATCATAGGGTTCATATACCTTGGGTTTGATATAATATCAATCCCTTGGGTTTATTAATCTAAGGTTCATATTACTACGGTATAATGTTATTCATAAGGTTTATATTATTAATCCTTGGGTTAAATATAAATCCATAGGGTTTATAACCATGGTCAACCATGTTCCAACATCGCATTGTGACAAATTTTTTCTTAATATGAAAATCAACCATCGTACACTATCGCATTGTGAGAAAGATTATCTAAATATGAAAATCAAACATGGTCAACTATGGTCTAACATCACATTGTGACAAAGATTGTCTCAATATGAAAATCAACCATGGTGAACCTTGGTTAACCATGTTTATTTTAGGGTTTATAATATTTATGTTAGGCTTTATATTTTTGGGTTTATGATATTAATCCATTGGGTTTATAATCCCTTGGGGTTTTAGTATTAACTCCTTGGGTTTATAATATGAATCCTTTGGGTTTATTATTCTAAGGGTCGAAATTCCTACCATATAATATTATTCATAGCATCTATAATATAATCATGGTCAACCATCTTCTAATGTCACATTGTGACAAAACGTTTCTCAATATGAAAATCTAACATGGTCAAACATCGCATTGTGGCAAAGATTGTCTTGATATGAAAATCAACCATGGTCAACCATGGTCCAATGTCACATTATGACAAAGATTGTTTCAATATGAAAATTAAACATGGTCAACTATAGTCAACCATGGTCTAACATCACATTGTGAGAAAGACAGTCTCAATAAGAAAATCAACCATGGTGAACCTTAGTCAACCATATTTATTTTAGGTTTATAGTAATTGTATTAGGGTTATATCCTGGGTTTATTATATTAATCCCTTGGGTTTAATATTATTCCCTTGGGTTTATAATGTAAATCCCTTGGGTTTATAACCATGGTCAACGATGGTCCAATGTCACATTGTGACAAAGATTATCTCAATATGAAAATCAACCATGTTTATTTAAGGTTTATATATATATATATATATATATATATATATATAGATATATAGATATATAGATATAATCAATTTATTATTAGATATAAATTAATTAATTATTATTAATTATCAAATATTATTTATTATATATAATTATATTCATAAATTATTATTTTATTTTTAAATAACTTTTATTATAGGAATGAATTCATTATTATTAATATTAATTATTATTTATTAATATAAATGAATTAATTATTATTAATATAATTGCTATTAATAAGTATGGTTAATATTTATTTATAAGAATGAATTCATTATTAATAATATATAATTATTATTAACATTATCAAAATATTAATAATAATAATTATTAATAACTATTTATATTATTATCATAATAATAATAATAATGATTTTTTTTTTCAAGTTTATGTGATCCATAATGAATTAAGCAAAGTCTTTCGGTAAAAATCACAAAAGAGAAATTTTTGGCCAACGTGTTTCGAACCAACAAGTGTTGTCCTAATGATGAACCACACTTGTTGGTCCGAAAAGTGACGGCCAAAAATTTCTCTTATGTGATTTCTACTGAAAGACTTTGCTTAAATAATAATGATTCTTAATTTTAGATTTTTGTGATCCATATTGATAATGTCTTTCAGATTAATCATATCTTAAATTATTGTTCATTGTTTCGAACCAATTAATATGGTTAATATTCACGTTTTCTGTGACGATGAAATAATTAGTTGGTCTAAAAAGTGAGCCAACAACTTAAAATGTGATTAATCTGAAAGACATTATCAAAAACTAATAATAATAATAGTTATTAATTAATATTGTTAATTTTTATTTCTATGAATGAATTATTATTATTATTAGTAATGGTTACTATTATTATTACTTTATTATAATTATATTAATAATTAATATTAGTATTATTAGTTATTAATATTAATTATTGATATTATTAATATGATATATATTTATCTCATGATGATGATAATGATGGTGGTGGTGGTGGTGGTTAAAATCCATTGAGATCAAACTTTGGTCTATTATACCTAAAGAAACAAATTATTTAGTTTGATTTAAGATTTTATTCCTATACTCAAAAAGCTTGGAGAGAAGCTTCTCGAGCTCACTGTAATTTTGACATCGTAAAAGGCTACGAAGGTCAGTATTGCAAGAAAGATTTTGAAATTGAGATCTAATGTGGTTGTACATGGGGCACTCTAAGAGGAAGTGATTTTCATCCTCGATGTTCATATTCTCATAAAGATGGCAGAAACTTTCCATCCATGGTGTTTTAGGAACTGCCCAACAACCCGTTTCACTATGGAGCTCATGAGAGTTCGTTCTAATCTTGGTTATATTAATTTTCTTCTTTGAGCTAGTTAAAATAGAGAGATACTTCTGATCTTCTAGGGTGGGGTTGATGACCTCCTTATAATATCTTAATTTTCTTTTAGCTGCTAAATCTTTCCACACAAAATTGTTTCTTTGAACTTAGAAGTAACAATATTTTTAATGTTATTAATGTTTTTCAATGCAACATTCTCGTTGATCTCCCAATGGTTTAACCAGGCCCTGGTGTCTTTATACCAACCTCGTTTGAGCCTTAGGTGGTTTTGGCTAGAATTTAAAGCTAGCTTAGGAAGTCTATGGTCTCCTATGTTATTGTGTTTGTGCTTCTACAACAAAAGCCTAGTCATAACTAGGCTCTCAATAGGGGAAAGAACCACTTCTATAAGGAGAATAGGATAGTGTGTGTTGCTTTTAATTTTGAGATTATACGTTATAAAATGCTTCTGGATTTGCTCAATCTTTCTCCAGGATTCTGACTAGAGATGTTACAACCCAAAACTCACATCCATATAAGATAACCGGAGGGACTAAAGTATCAAAGATGAACTTCTTTCTATCCAACATTACAAGGTTTTCCATTTTACAATTATTTTCAAGACCAAAATAAGCTTCCCATCCCCCATTAATCCTTTTCTCAATGTTATAGTTCCAATTGAGCTTGTGATGAATATCAATTCCTAGGTACTTGTAGGAAGACACATCCTCCAAGTTACTATTGGCATACATAAAATTAGTGTAAGTGTCCTTCTTGGATTTGTTAATCATAACTTTTGTTTTTTAGTGTTAACAATCATACCCATGGTAGAGTAGAAATCTTTAAGAAGAATAAGTTGCTTATCAAGATTAGATAGGCATCTTGCAAGAAGAACAATATTGTCAGCATAAAGAAGAAGGATGATGACTATCCCAGCTAATATCGTGCTAGCACATCCTGCTTCCTCTAAACAACCTTCTATCTTGTCGATGTAAATGTCAAATAGGGTAGGGGAGAGGGGGAAAACTTGTTTAACTCTGATATTACACTTAATATTTTTCGACCACCCCTCATTGCTCTTTAACTTGGCAATTACATTCTCGTATAACCTTATAGCGACAACTCTCAACTCAAAAGGAACCTTTAGCTCTTCTAATTTGTTCCAAAGGTTATTTCTAGGAACCGTATCGAAAGCCTTTGTAAAGTCCACAAAGCCACAAAATAGATTGGATCATTGTGGAATTCCTCCACAATGATCCTAAGCATAATGAGGTGGTCTGTTGTTGAGTGCTACTTTCTAAAACCCACTTGGCCTTTAGCTTGCTTACCTTCACTTTCAAGCCACATGCTCAACTTCCTTTCCAAAATAATACCATATAACTTGGCTAGGAGAGAGTTGATCATAATTGTCTGATAATTAGAGGGGTTATTTGTATCCCCACTTTTAAAAATAGGGATAATGAGGCTTTGAGTCCATGGTTTAGGGAACCCTTGCTTGACCGCTTGATTGAAAACCTTGTGAATGTGGGGGATGAGGACACGACCTCCAATTTTTAAGATTTCCGCTTGGTAACCTTCAATGTCCTTAGATTTCCCATTAGCCAAGTGATTAAGCCTAAAATCAATGTCTTCTAATGAGAAATCTTCTTTCGTTGTGAGTAGGGTTTCAAAGTTATCCATGACATTTGGAGATTCATAAAGCTTTTTAAGATATGAATTCTAGTCGTGTAAAGCAATTTTATTATTATCTTTAGTTTTCCTAGTTAGAATCTGCCTCCATAATTTCTTAAGAGCTACCTTAGAGAGGTACAAGAGATTCTCTTTTCTTTTACGAATATACTACCTTTTTTTCCTTTAGTTAGGGCTTTGTATATTTTTATCTTGCCAATTTTAAGAGATTCATCAACAACTTCTTTAATTGCTCTCCTCGCACTTTTACAATCTTTTTCATACCATGGGTTGGTTTTGCTATTTCTTTTATTACTTGAAACTTCAATTGAGAACTTGTTAATAGAATATGAGAGGGTTGTAGTAAAATTATGATAGAGATCTTCTATGTTGTCTATACTAGATAAAGGAAGCAAATTAGCTTTTAATTCATTTAGAAAGTGATCATTTTTTATTTCTATCAAAGATTAACTTCTTTTGGCTATAAGGATTATCTTCTATGGGATCTCTATGCATGACACAATTGAGAGCTATAAGTAAAGGCCTATGATCAGAGTCAGGCTTGTGGTTGTGTAAGATGTCAAAACTTGTTATTTCATTATATAGACGGAGATCGGAGATAACATTGTCTACCATGTTGCTACCAAGCCCATGGATGCAGGTCATCTGGCTAGAATTGGGCCACTTCTTTAGATTGTTGCAAATTATGAGATCCTGAGCACTACAGAGCCTGACTAGCTCCGACCCAAACAAATTCTCCTCGAGGTCTTCAAAGCTCCTTTTGTACCAGCTAGTCAGAGGAAGGTCTTCATCTGACCAAAGAGGATTAGGGTTGGAATGATTGCTTAGAAGAATAGCTTGGTTGCTTGAAGTTTGAGCATTAAAGTCACCCATTAAAAGGATATTGCCTTCATTCCTTAGGCTAGAAATATCATTCTCTAAACAATTGTAAGGACTATTTTTATCTAGATTCTTTTTCTTATAGAAGTTAGAATTTATTGGGGGGGGGATAACAGATTGCTATGTAGGTCTTTTTATCATAAATGTCAGTAATTTCTATCCAACTATATTGGTTGTAAGGGTCATTTCTATAAATCCTATCATGGGGAGAGATTTTCTTCTTAATTTAACAAGTTATACCCCCAATGCCTCTACAGGAGGATCGCTTATTCCAAGTAGACCATAATGTAAAGTCATCTATGTTAGGGACCTTAGATTCTTCGTGCTCCCAAGTTTCAACAAGCAAAATAATATCAACATCATTCGAGATCCAACTTAGCTTGGGGCCTTAGTTCCATGGAAAGCCCCAACAATTCCAAGAAAGAATCTGGAGCATGTTGAATTGCTATTTATTATTATATTTTTGGTTTCTATCTCGAATAATGGCTTTTCTATTTCTGATTATTGCCCATTTTCCTTCCTTCCTAGCTTCCTTTATCTTTTGAAACTCCTTTCGCAATTCTGCTTGATCTTTTGGAATGAGATCTTCATTTATAAATATTCTCATTCCTTTTAGACTTGAGGTTTTACTAAGTATGTCATACTTATGGTCAACAGAGCTCACCTTTATTTGGATCAACTTTCCTTTCTTCTTAGTTAGTTTCCCCAACCTTGTTGCTTCTCTGAGACACGTTGTTTCAATTTGTACTCTGTTATGTAATTATGTCTGGGTTATGGCTAAATTATCCTCGTCTACCTCCTCTTTCAAACTGAAGATTATAAGGTTTGAGGCCTTTTTGTTACGCTCATGGTTTAATTCTATCAATTTTTTCATTTCATCTTTAATTGGTTTGATATCTAATTTACCTACCACACTATTTAGGGTGAGGTGGCTATTAACTTTTTCTTCTAGCTCTTGAATCATGTCCTTCATTTTAAGACTCTCTAAAGTATCATCATCTACTTGCTGGAATGTTTGGTTCATATCTTGGTTTTGTTTTTCTATAACCTACAACCTAGTCTCCATTGCCTCCATCTTATTCTCCAATTGTTCTATTTTATTTTCTATTTGTTTTTAGATCTTGTCTTCAAGAGATGTGAATTTATTTTCAGCATGGCTACTAACTCTGTTTGTAGCTTGACTTCTCTTTCTTCTCTACATTCCTCTAAAGACTTTATATACTCATAAAGGCTTTGTAGAGTAACTATTCTAGGTCTACCTTTGGTAATCTTTGGTAATTGTGGTGAATTATTCATACTTGAAAAATATGAGCAAATATGTATTAGAAAAATATAAGGAATGTGTGCGCCTGATATTAGTAAGTCGCAGACCCACGTGCCCTAGATTATTTTTCTATTACAGTAGAGAGATCGTAAATTATTACTGCAGAGGGATCGTAAATACATCACCCTAAATTATTACCACTTGGAGATGGTAAATACATCACACAAAATTATTAACACGTAGAGATCTTAAATACATCACCTTAAATTATTACCGCAGAGATCATAAATATGTCACCCTAAATTATTAACGCAGAGAGATCGTAAATACATCACCCAAAAGAGGTTGACGTATTATATATGATTGTGATAATCAATATTACAGGTTTAAGAAAACTATGATTTATTTTGTATGATATTTATTCATATAATATATTGTTTAATTAATCAATTTAATTAAATTGAACAAAAAATATAACTAATTTGAAACTAAATTGTAATTTTTAATTTATGTATTTCTAAAAATATTTAAAAATATTCTTGAAATTAAATTTTTATTTTCTACATAATAATTATTAATAATAAATTAAATTTTGAAAAAATATTTTTAAATAATTAAATTAAATTTCTCAAAAATAATAGGGACGGAACAACGTGTCAAAGAGAAGAGAAAATTGTCCGTCTCAATTCCACCACCATGCTGAAGATGAACGTCAAAGTAAACTTGAAATTTTACCCCGCTGTCAAATCGATTTCAACTATACTTAATATTTTAGCAAGAATTAAGATTTGAGCACGCGAAACAGGTTGACCGATATTAGATATTTTCACAGATATGACGTCAAATATTTCATATAGACATGAACCGACTAGTCGAGCTTACCTATCTTCTCATGTATTGACTTCTGACTCTACTAAAACCTTTGGAGTAGTCTAACCACGCGAAGAAATTTCCCAGATTATCTACCACCAGAAAAAAATCTATTGAGGAAGATGGAAAACAGCAGGGGAAATGGTCAGGCTGAAAATTTATTTCGAGCTGCCTAGGGATGACCACCGACGTGACTAATTAATTATTATGTACCATTTCTATAGTCCATCATTGTTACTCAACACATGAATCGTGAACCCGCGTCCTCGTTCAGTGATTTGAATTTGGAATTTGAATTCGTTTCTTGCATCCTCATTCAGTCATTTGAATTGGTTTCCCGTGCCAGTTTCATTTTCCACTGCAGCTATTATCCCATGATTGAATCAATTTTGAGTTTTCATCGGTTGTTCACAGTTCTCCGATGGATACACAGAGATCCTTTTGAGTAATGGATAATGGGCTTTGCTTGCAGGTGGAGGAAACATCATCATATCAAATGTTAATTATGTTGGAGTTGCAGAAAATTTAATAGAAAGCATGTAATTTCTTAGAGCTTCTCTACTATCCCATACTTCAGATGTCTCTCATTGTCTCTAAAGAAGTGGAAATTCCATTTAAAGATAAAAAAAAGAATCGCGATAATTGTATACGCAACCCATGTGCATTTTGACAAAGCTTCATATTTATTTATTCAGGAGTCAATAGATTGAAGGATGCTTTATGAGAGGATATGCGTAATCTCAATGAGTGCATTGCCTCTGTGCTTGAAACAATAGCGAAGGCTCTATCAGTCGAGTTGCTGAGGACATTTCTTCATGGACAAGATAATAAACGGTTGTTTGCGAGGGGCAGTTCTAGCTTGGCCTCCGTAGTTTGTTTGAAACGGTCATGAATCAGAACAACATGTATAAAACCTCTCATTGTTTATTTCTTGAATTAGAAAATATAGATGATTTAGTTAGAAAGTTGTATGATATTCTATTTGTTGTGAAGCAACAAAAGGCCATAAAAGATCATGGAGAGGTGAAAGAGTTAGTGGACGCACTGAAGAAATGAGTGGTACATTTTGATGAAGGAATTGTTACATAGTAAAGTCAAGAAATTGTATAATTCTCTTATTAGAATTCTCAATATAAAGTGTTTTTTGTTCTTCAAAAGATTGCAAAGATAAACTCATGTGTTGGTATTATAATTATAGCTGAGCTACTATTGGAATTGCTTCGGCACCAAGGAGGCTAGATGTAAAAAATTACTAATATGATCGCCACCTTATCCATTGTTTTAATGATTTGTCATTAGATGAGACGAAATTCCCCACTCTATCTAACGAATTAGAACTTTTTGGAATCACAACCTCACATACTGAAGGGTGAATCCAAAAGTTAAGTCGAACTTTACTAGGAAGGGTAAATTCAAGGGCAAAATTGAGCAGAGATGTGTTGAAGGGAAGGATAAATTTAAATAAGGATATGCATGACTGAATGATAAATTTAAACTAAGAGATGTTTGAGGGAATCACTTAAGGAAGGGAAAATCCAAAAGTTAAGTCAAACGTTACTGGGAAGGGTAAATTCAAGGGCAAAATTGAGCAGAGATGTGCTAAACCGAAGGATAAATTTAAATAAGGATATGCATGACTGAATGATAAATTTAAACTAAGAGATGCTTGAGGGAAGGATAAATCCAAAAAGCAAAAGCCAAATGAGTCAATAGATAAATTAAAACTGGGCTTTTGTGTTTTTTTCAATTTTAATTTATGGCATTTTAACTCTCTGTGTTTATATTATTTCCAAGTGTTTTGTTGAGTGTTGATCAGTTATAAAAGAAAAAAAAATGGTGTTGGTTGGCTTCAGTGCAATATAAAAAATTTGTTGGTTGGTTTTAGTGCATTAAGTATTTTTAGACCTTGTATATATTAATAGAAATTATATACCATGTAAAATTTGTATTTTATGTTTGTATAAATTTAGTTATTTTAAAAATGTTTTTCAAAAAAAATTATCTTCATTTAAAATTTAATATAATTTTAATTTTATTTTATAATTTTTTTAAAATTAAAATAAGAATTTATTTTGAAAAAATATGATCAATTGATTTAACTTTTTTTATTTAGATAAAATAATGTTTATTTTATTTTATGGAGTTGGCTTTTTTTATGTACCTATGTAACACCCCAGGGTCCAAGAAAGATTTATTATGGTTATGAAACTCAGATTTATGATTTACTGTATTTATTTTACATTGTGACATTGACTAAGGTTGGAAAGCTAGATAACAAGTTGTTACCTAATTTATGATTAATTAGGAGTTTAGACATGCTAATAAAATATAAATGTTTGCTTTAATTAAAAGAAATAGTTACACCCCTGCCCTAGAAAGGGAGATATAAAGGAGAAAGGAAGAAGAAAAGAGGGCTATCCTAGAGCTGGGAGAGAGATCAATGGGAAGTTCCTCATTTACAGTCAACTGAGTGCAGGTTTTGAGGCTGGACAATGGAGTCCTAAGGCCCATGGCATTGTCTGTAACTGGATATAATCCAAGTGTGAAACAGAGGAAGTGCTCGGGGGAGATCCTTGACGTAATCACCAGGCTCAAGGAAGTGCTTGGGGGAGAGCCTTGACGTAATCACCAGGCTCGAGGCTAGAGGAGAGTCTTTCTAGACAAAGCCGGGTTCATACATTTACAATTTTAAGACAGATAAGTAACCTAGGATTTAACTAAAGGATGGCATTACTTTATGAGAATTTATTTGTCTGCAGGAATAGAATTATGTGGTAATATCTAGCACTAAATATGCATTAGCAATCAGTAATGTCAAACAGTCAGTGATCATGAAATCTTCCTTGCTCAACATCTCTTTTCATAGAATGTTATATATGTAGTAAAGTACAAATAACAAACAGACAATGAGTCCCTTTTAACTAAACTCTTGAAAGAAAACATATATTATATATATATATATAATTATATATATATATATATATATTATAGATATATATATGCTGTTCATACATAAAAATACTGGACCAAAATCCAAAACCATGTAGAACCTTTTCGTTTCCTTCTTGGCTTAACTATACCCTCTACAAGATAGAGTCAAGTGAAAGAGGTTGTTTGGTAGAAATAAATCAAATCTTTAAATCCCAATAGAATGTATAAGAAAACCTTAAGGTGAATTCTTGTTTTGACCAAGGGCAAACACCACATCATGGAACTACTGTAATAGTAAAAAAATCACAAAATTGCAAGTAAAGAGTAAAACGACTGCCAAAAGGGAATAACCCCTTAGCAAAGGTATGACAGCAAATCGAAAATAATTAAAAGGATTTCAAGTCAAATATATACATCATAGCTACATTACGATATCATAAACAATTCTTCTAGCAACAAGATATCAGGGACATAACCTTTATAAATATATGCAATTGTGCAAAGAATCTATAAATTTCACAGAAATAAACCTATTTATATAATTTAACAAGCTTCAAAATTTAAGTAGCAGAGTTTTCCTCTCAAAACCCAAATTGAGGCCGAGAGGTTTCTTCTCTGTCTCTTAAAATATTTAAGTACCTCAAAAAGGATTAATTACATTTAAAAATAGGAATTTAGCCACTGATTTATGAGAGTGGTAGCCTAGAAAAACTTAAAATACAGTTCATTACAAAATTTCGGACTGCGGCATCACTAAATAGTCTTTCACATATTCATGTGCACTATAAGTTTAGGCATTTCACCAGAACAAATGAGTAACATAAATCGCAAGGGGTCAAACATAAGAATCTAAGATGATGGGTTTCCAACCTGTATCAGTTTGTGAAGTTATGAGTGCGCATAATCATTGAAAACCTAAAAGATTAACCACAAAAGCACCCTGACTTTATAGCAGCATACCTGCAAAACCCAATTGCAAACATTATTAAACGAATGGGAAAACCCTGTATCATATCTAAAACACAACCATTAATTTGTTGAAAGAGCCAACCCTTACTTGAGTTCGACAGACTGCAACTGGGGTCATCCAACTGCATTGCATAAATCCCTTCCGGGGTTAGAAAAATGTGTGGAAAAATAATAGAAAGGAATGTAAGAGTTTTTCACAGATAGAGGCTTACCCTTTTCACGCCAATGATAGAAATCGCCACTCCTTGCAACATCTGAGGCATTGGATGTCAAACCTGGCCATCAAGAGGATGTATTAATCCTATGCACCAGAATAACTCC
>APFE031300357.1:0-38819 GCA_000404065.3 Pinus taeda
TATAAAAATAATAAAAATATATTTTTAAAGCAATTTAATAGAAACTAAAAATAATTTGTGAAAAGTTTTCATACAAATATTATTAATTATTGTTTATTAGTGTAGAATAGATATTTATGGGTGTACTCTTAAGTCACTAAGGTCAAGGTCACTAGTTAAGGGTTGGTGTGTGGCCTAGGTGTTTGAGGACTGGGTTGGGGTTTCTCAAGCTAAATATAGTTTTTCAATCCAAAAGTTATGTGTAGTCCCATGGGTGTCATCCAATAGTAAAGTGGGGAGGCTTGGTCCCCACATATCATGTGATCCAATCCCAGACAGGACTATGTACGCTTGAGAAGTTTCTGGAAGAGATGATGTAATGCCTTACTATGTTATGTCTCTTCTTGAAGAGATGATGTGATGCCTTGTTATGTTATGTCATGTTAGAGTTGCTATAATGTAATGCCTTGTTATGTTATGTAGCTATGATGTAATGCCTTGTTATGTTATGTGTGTTCTAGAAGAGATGATGTAATTCCTTGTTATGTTATGTAGCCCTGCTGCTAGATGATGTAATAACATTGCTATGTTATGTAAGCATTTAGAAGAGATGATGTAATTCCTTGTTATGTTATGTAGCCCTGCTGCTAGATGATGTAATAACATTGCTATGTTATGTAAGCATTTTGACTCCGTAAAATAAAAATAAAATAAAATTAATTTAACATTTATGGTTTTGACAACCCAGGGTTTTACCATGGTATTTGTTATTATGAAGCTTATTTAAGGCTTGAGGAAACCCATTATGGAATGTAAGAGTAGTGTAATCCATTTCTATATATCAATCCAGTCAAGTACAACACACCCCACCTGATGCAAAATATGTAAGTGTAAGTTTTGATCTTTTCAACTAGTTTGGCTTTTCTGTAAAACAATTTTGTTTTCTCAAGGATTCATTTATTTTGATTTGAATTGATATTAATGAATTTTATTTAATGTATGCATGTTGTTAGCCACTATGAAGCTACCAAGTTGTTCTATGAGAAAGTTGTAGCCAAAGGAGAGGAGAGTTGGCTTTTCTGTAAAACAATTTTGTTTTCTCAAGGATTCATTTATTTTGATTTGAATTGATGTTAATGAATTTTATTTAATGTATGCATGTTGTTCGTTACTATGAAGCTACCCAGTTGTTCTATGAGAAAGTTGTAGTCAAAGGAGAGGAGAGGTGAAGCATTATAAAGGTGCTTTGAGTTAATTTGAATTTATTTATTTCTAAAGTCACTTTTATTCATAAAATTTTAATGGTTGTGTAAAGTGAAACTATGTTTTAAAATCATAGTAAATAATCTAATAAGATAAAGATGATTATTCAATATAATTTTATTTTATTTATTTAATTAATCAAAATAATTAGTCTCTCTAGTCTCATAACTTACCCCAAAACAAAATCTACTCATAATTTGACTTATTTATTTATTTCTAAAGTCACGTCTATTCATAGAAATTTAATGGTTGCTTAAGACTAAAAGTATGTTTCGAAATCCTAGTAAATGAGTTTTAATTTGAATTTGTTTATTTCTAAGTTACATTTATTCATAAAAAATTAATGGTTAAAGTATGTTTTAAAATCAAAGTAAACGAGCTTAAATTCATCTTAACTCCGGATCTATCAAGCGTCGAGAGGGATCAAACCTCTCGAGGTATAAACCTCTTTTTTGAGTGCAAAACAAGGTTTGCACCTTGAGAGATTTGATCTCTCTCGGTGCTTGATAGATTTGGAGTTAAGATGGATCTAGGTTGGTTTCAGTGGTGTGAGGCCAAGGAAAATCTATCGAAGATATGACTAATTTTATCAATAATATGTACATACATCTAATATTAATATAATCATTTTAAATATGCTAAATATGTTTGAGATTAATCTAGTCAATTTAATTTTAAATTTGCTTAGTTACCTCAGTTTGTTGAGATGATAAATATTGTTAATAATTTTAATGATGAAAAATGATGAAATAAAATTTTTGAATGCAAAGTGACAATGTAATAGTGTTGAATGCTAGAAAATTTGAATAATAAGAATGTAGTCAATTACAAATAGTCTTCATTGTGATCAATATCAAACTATTTTCTTGTACTATTCTTATTGTCACCCTTGTTAGTTTTGTCATCTTTTCATATCGATTATATGAAAAGGACAGTTGAAATCGTAAACCATTTAAATATTTAGTTCGAGTTGTTGTAGTAAACATCATACCTTGTCTCTCTTGCTCTCCAATATTAATAAGTTGAATTACTATAACACAAAAATAAATGTACAATGCCAATAATTTTTTGTGCTTACACTGAAATCAACGCACATTGTTAATCCAATCACTTCAAAATTAACGTACCATCATACATCCAATTACATAAAATCATAAATCAACATCTACATTGAAATCAATGCATCTAATGCAAACAATCAAATAAGATTAGAAAACAAATTCTATACTGAAATCAATGCATCTAATGCAAGAAATCAACATCTACACTCAAATCAATGCATCTAGTGCAAGTAAGAAAATAGGATTAGAAACCAACATCTACACTGAAATTAATGCATTTAGTGCAAGCAATCAAATAGGATTAGAAATCACTATCTACACTTAAATCAATGCATTTAATGCAAGCAATCAAATAAGATTAGAAATCATTTACATTGAAATCAATGCATCTAGTGCAAGCAACCAAATATAATTATAAATCAACACCTACATTGAAATCAATGCATCAAGTGCAAGCAATCAATAGGATTAAAATCACCATCTACACTGAAATCTATGCATTCAGTGCAAGCAATCAAATAGGATTATAAATCATGTACATTGAAATCAATGCGTCTAGTGCAAACAATCAAATATCATTAGAAATCAACATCTATATTCAAATCAATACATCTAGTGCAAGCAATCAAATAGAATTAGAAATCACCATCTACATTGAAATCAATGCATCTATGTAACAACTTTGGTGAAAATTCCATGCAATAAAAGTTTAAGACAATAACCATGGTCGGTGGGACACTTATTCCAAGCTGAATGTTGGGCAAAACATCCTAGGGGTGTTCATTTGGTTGTTTATGGCTAAGGATTTTGCAAAGGCAATGGCTAAGGCTTTGGAAAGACAAAATGACATTTTTGGCTCAATTATTTATGAAAATAATAGAAATTAGGAGAAAAAGGACATGAAAGGTCACAGTGTGCATGTGAGGAGGAAAATGAAGGAAAATAATGGAAAATGAAGAAATTAGAGGCCTCATTCATAAAAAGGATTTTGAGGATTAGTTGGTAACATTTTTGCCAGTTCAGTGTTGGAGCTCTCTCATTATTCCCTCTCTCTCTCTCATACTCTTGGACACTTAGAGTTTTTTTGGAGCACTTTGGCATTGGAGCAAGAAAGGCAAAGAATGTAAGAGGAAGCAAAGATCAAGTAGGAAAAGGCAGGATCAAACAGCTACAACATGCTTCATTGTAGGTGTCAACTTGCATGTGTATTTTCCTTGCTAGATTTGGCATGCATGGGATTACATGTGGTTCTTTTCTATCATGGCATGGATTTTTCCAGGTGTAATAGTGTTTTTCAGCCTAACCTTGCCATTTCCGGATAGCCATGGAGTGATGGGGTTCTCATGTTTTGGTTGAGTTGGATTACCGAATGGATTCAAATCTGAGTGGGGTGGACCTATAAATGATAGAGCACATGTCCTAGTGGTCATTGAATCGGATTGTGGATCACGGTAAAGCCACTGGCCTAGTGACCCCTAAGCTAGACTACAAGTTGCGGTAATACAAGATTGTGTTGCCTCGGTGGGTTGAGGAATCCATGTCGGTGAATGGCAGGATATACGGTAAAGCCAAGAGGTGGTTTTCTCTCTGTTGGGCCTAGTAATGCCATCTTTGGGATATGCGGTAAAGCCTGGAGAGTGGGTCTCGGTTTAGGGTCTAGTGATCCATGTTTGGATTGCGGTAAAGCCTAAGAGAATAGGAAACAAGAAAATTCCTCACGGTGTAGGTAGGGAAATCTGGTAGCATCCATGCCTATTTGGCCTAGTGATCAGGTGGAGATCACGGTAAATCCTGTTATGATGTGTTAATTCTGTTGGCCTAGTGATCCGGGATAGATTATGGTAAAGCATGGTTTCTATTGATGAGGGTGAGGTGGTTTAGCCTTGGTAAGCCCTGGTTGGTTCTTTGGTTTGAGTTCCACATTCATGCTTGGAATATGGCACGGGGGTGAATGGATGAAGAAAGATTTAGCTCAGCCATTCTATGGTCAGATGGAACATGGTAGTCCCATCTCTGGTTGGTTTATTGCATTCATTAACGAGAAATTCATTCCCTTTATTTTCATGTGTAAATGTACTTATGTATATGTGGATTTTATGGCTGATATGTTTATGATATTTTTGTCCCTATTATGCTAGTTATATGTATGTTTTATGATAGCGACTATGTATGGCCCTCAGCATGTTTTTACTTGCAAATGAATGGATAATGTATCTATGGCCTGATAGATGATAATGCATAAAATGGCATGAGGAAACAATGGCTCATAGCAATTCTCAGATAAGTATAAGATCCCTACACTTAATTCTGTTGTTTACACCTGTAGGTTACATGTTTATTATATGCTTGACGAAATACATGTCATGGCTAATAGGGGTCTAATTAAGGTCTTGTTTAGATTATTTCTTTTGCATCATTGTTTCCCTATACTTCTACTAGTTTTGAGTTATCACTCCATTTTTGGCAATGACCTGGGCTCTGGGCCTGAAAAGTGGCTTAAATCCCAGGATCTCTGGCACATAACTAGTAATTTTAGTCTCTGGTCACTGGCAGGCAAAGCTGTGAGAGCGACTTTGTGTTTCTGGATGCTTTCTTGCCCATAGCATGGGAGTGACTGAGGCCTAACATGTTCAGAACATCAGTGGGACCCCGGGACAAGTTATCTGAGTGGCTGACTTGTCTCCTAAGGATTCTAAAGCTGATATTGGATGACTGTGTGTGATGTTTTCATTGATTCCACTTTCTTAAGGTCACATAGGAGGTCGAATCCAATCATAGTAGCCTCTCGTCTCATGTTTACCTCGGTTGGCTAGTTATTTGGGTAGATGTGGGAGGAGGGTGTTACAGAGTGGTATAATAGCATGGTTCAACTCTCGGACTAGATGGGCAGTGTGTGTTGGTCATGCATGCATGTCAGTTGCATGTGTGTCTCTTACACTTACATTCCATGTGCTTGTTGCATTCCAACATGTTGATCATGATTGTAGTAAGGTTGTCATGAGGAACTTGATGTGATTTTGTGGGATGAATCATCGGAAGTATATGACTGGTTGCATATGGTTATATGTCACTTACATGTTGATTTTATGTCGCCTACTTACATCCTTGTATGTTAGGTTGCATTCTTGAATGTTTTGATTACATGTATCAGTCTTATCGGTTGATTACAAGAATTGATTGCTTATTTTCGACTACATGTGTATTTTGTGTATGTGTAGTTGATTTTTCATTACTTATGCATGTTGATGGTTGCATGTGGCAATGTCTACAATGGAGTAATGGTTGTTTTCATGCATGTGGTCATAGCATGCATTGTTGATATGACCTTGCATTGATGATTGGACCCTAACTAGAATGATGTTTATGTGTTAATGCACTTACTTATTATACGTCTATATGCTATTATGTTTATGTTACACATGTATCACACTGATTGTTGATCTTGCAGATAAGGTATCATCCTCAAATTCTGCTAAGGTATGTTGATTTATTGTGATTTGGTTTATCTGACATATTATGCATTGCAGGAAAGAGATCAAATGGATAGCAAGGTGGTAGACTACATAGAATCTCCCTATGCATCAGATGAGTAGCGTGGTACGGGGCATACTTCTGATTTGGCCGACACATTGAGAAGCTTGAAGGAAGAGATAAGGAGTTGTAAGGTAGATAATGATTGGATCATACAGGCACGAGAGAAGCAACCAGAGGTTAATGCTATACTTCTTTAGAGTTTTTCAGATTTGCATCAACAAGGGTTGCTTCGAATCAGCCATGGGAATGAGGATGGAACTAATGGGGCATATGGAAGTAGGTATCCTAGTAGATACAGGGCGGATAGATATGACACAATGAGAGATGGTAGGTTTTTGGACACTCCGGATAGGAGGGGCGATGAGTACAGGATTCATTCTAGTTCTAGTTCTACTAGACATCATGATCGTCATCATTATCATCCTTATAGGAGGAATGATAGGGGATAATTTTCGGATGAATTCAAGAAAGAAAAAACCACCTCCTTTTGATTGAGATGTGAAGAAGACAAAAGAGGCAAATTCTTGGATACTCAAGATGAACAAATTCTTTGAGTTGCATGAGTAAACAAATGACATGAAGGCCAAAATAGTTATCTTCATCTTGAAAGGTAAAGCAGACATTTGGTGGGAAGATTGTAAGCAGCTCAGAGACTTCAGGACAAATGACTTGAGTTGGTGGGAGTTCAAGAGGATTTTGAGGAAGAAGTACTTGTTAGAGAGGTACTACGACAGTAAGGCTAAAGAATTCTATGAGCTAAAGATGGGATCCATGACAGATAAAGAGTACAAGACCAAGTTTCTGGAGCTATTGAGGTATGTACAATATCTTAGTGATGAGAAGGCTAAAGTTCAATGATTTGTTAGTGGTTTGCCATCAACATTTACTAATTGGGTTGAGTATGATGAGCCTTGGTCACTTGAGGAAGTTATTGGGAAATTGAAGCATTGTTATGAACAGTCAAATCGTAAGAATGAATCTCAGCATGTATGGAAGGGAAAAGAAAAAGGCAGAGGTAAATGGAAGCCTAAGAGAACAAGGCCTTAGAACACAGATGCAAAAGAAAGTATGGCACCGCAAAAGAAGTTTAACGCAGCTAGATAGGGACATGAGTCACAGTAGCAGTAGCACAAAGGTGAGGGCACTGGTCAGTTGGAGTGTTGGACATATGATGGAGAACACCTTAGGAGAGTTTGTCTGCAACATCATGGTGCTAGGCCTAAGATATATAGTGCACAGGAGGCACAACCTGTTGGGGATATTGGTTAGAGTATTCGTCGTATCTATGCAACAGTGGATAATAAATAGGCAAAACACTAGGAATCTATCATTGATATGGACGGTAAGCTTTGTGATCAAGTTATTCCTATTTTGATTGACCCTGGATCTAATTATGGCTATGTTAGTCTTGAATTGGTGGATATGTGTGGTTTGAGTAAGGAATTTCATGTAGAGTCTTGGTTAGTGCAGTTGTCTATAGGTACAAAGAAGCGAGTTCATCATTGGGTAAGAGCTTGTGCATTTGACTTGAACGGTATGTCTACCGTAACACATCTAAATGTATTACCGTTGGGATCATACAGTATGTTGTTGGGCATGGATTGGTTGTATCTTCATAGAACCAAGGTAGACTACTATGATAAAGTTATTGAGTGCGTTGATGAAAATGGGGAAACAAGAGTCTTGCAGGGTAAGAAGAAAGCCACATCGATTAGGATGGTGACAGTTATGCAAGGAAAGCGTAGTCACAAGAAAGGGTGTATATTATTTTCAATACACATTTCTAGTGATAAGGGTAAGGAGGTTGAGGATGCAGATGCATTGAGCAAGAACCCAATTTGTAGCAGTTTCAGGATGTATTTCCTGAGGACATTACAGAGTTGCCACCTCACAGGGAGGTAGAATTTTCTATTGAGTTAGTTCTAGGGGTAGCTCCAGCGTCAAAAGCACCTCACAGGATGAGCACACCTGAGTTGGTTGAGTTAAAATTGTAGTTGAAGGAAATGTTGGACAAGGGATACACTAGGCCAAGTGTATCACCTTGTGGTGCACTGTTCTTGTTTGTGAAGAAGAAAGATGGAACTCTCAGACTATGCATTGACTACAGGCAGTTGAACAAAGTGACCATCAAGGAAAAGTGCCTGTTGCCAATGATTGATGACTTGTTCAATCAACTGAAGGGAGCAACAATGTTCTCCAAGATCGACTTGAGATCGGGATACCATCAGGTACGCATCAAAGAGGAGGACATTTACAAGACCACATTCAGGACTACGTATGGGAATTATGAGTTTGTTGTTGTTCCATTTGGTGTAACTAATGCTCCATCTACATTCATGTGCTTGATGAATAGTGCGTTGCGTACATATTTGGATAAGTTTGTTATTGTGTTCATTGATGATATATTGGTATATTCTAAAAATGAGGAAGATCATGCTGAGAATTTAGCAGCAGTATTGAGGTTGTTGAGAGAGCATCAGTTGTCTGCTAAGCTCAACAAGTGTAGTTTATTTCATACTAAGATACATTACTTGGGGCATGTTGTCTCCAAGGAGGGCATTGTAGTAGATCTAGAGAAGATAAGAGCCATCATGGAATGGGTAGCTCCTAAGAGTGTGGATGAGGTGAGATATTTCATGGGTTTGGTAAGCTATCATTAGAGGTTCATGAGGAACTTCTCGCAAATTTCTTATCCTATCACATCATTACAAAGGAAAGGTAAGAAGTTTGAATGGATAGAGGAATGTGAGGCTAGCTTTGAGCAGCTCAAGCAGTTATTGATGTTGAAGAATCAAGGGCAGTTTTGGTGTAGTGTGATTCTTCTTGACTTGATAAAAATTTGTGGAGTCTTTTTACTCTTCCTTGTTAACTTAATCTTCTTCTTTTTATTATTAATGCATATGTGTGTACTTCATCAAATTGCTACCAAAAACATAAGAACAAGAACACAAGATGTTGGCTCTCTGCCAGGGCCAAAACCTCTCTTCTCTTGGGAGGAAAACCCTTCGATAAATTTCTCTTATTGAAGCTTCTCATTGATCAATACCAAACCTTAGACCCTTAACAAGAATATCCTCCAAGAACAAGTCAAGTCCTTCCTCCTTTCTTCACTTTATTCCTCGGCTCTTCCTTGTCCCGACACTTTGTCCTCCTTCCAATTGTTGTTAGATCTTCTTGCACTTGCTCTAGAAGAGATACCTTCAATGAGACAATTTCCTTATGATGATCCCTTCCTTCTCTTAACCAACCAACAAACTTGTGTGACTGTAATGGGAGGCTTGTTACGACAACAGATATAGCCTCCTTCTATTCACACGTGTGACTGTATTCCTTGTGATAATGACCACTTCCTTCTTCACTTGAGAGAGCTTCTTCTTCGCTTGAGTGAGAGGCCTTATAGGCCTACTTAGATTGCCCAACCAATGAAGTTATGGGACTGTGATAGTAGTGTTGTAATGACTACAAGAAGAGGCTCTTTCCTTTGCACGTGTGACTGTTATAAGCCCTAGAACAGACCTTTAAGGCTCGATGTTTCTTCATCCTTCTTTGCTATCCTAGGAGACCCTTTTCTCGTCCTTTTGTTACCTTTACTTGCCTTCTTACTTCGCTGATTTCAGAGATATGAATGTGTTGTCTTTAGAGGAGTGGAAAGCCTCTATATATATAGGATTGTCCCTCCTTTAGGCCAACTTGAAGGTTGACTTGTAGATTGCAGGCCAACTTGTCTTCTTTGCTTCGGATGGGTTATTTTGATGGTGCCTTTGCTTGGAGGAGAATTGGCTTTGTTTGGAGGTGTCTTCTTTGACTTTAATACATAAGTATACCTATAATAACATGCCCTTAAGGTCTTCAACATAATTCTTTTGACTCTTTGACTCACCTATAACACTTTAACATGTGCTAGACCTATTTCAATGAGCAAGAAACTCATTGACATATGTTATAAAAATAATATTTATTTTCTTGAATAAATAAAAATATCAAAAGTACATTTATGAAGACCGAACATAGTTACATTTCCTTCAACACTCCCTCTTAACTAGGGAGGTATTCATACAACATTACAAGGTGTTTTCTATGTTTCAATCTTGAAGAATTCACATAAGAGAAACCAGATTGGAAATACATCAGTTATAGCATCATAGTAACCAACATTGTTTCCACAACAAGGCATTGAATGACAACTCTATCTCTCAATATATCATAGCACAATGTTGGCGAGACCAATGACTTATAGACACCTTAGTCATTGTCTCTCTAGGTACATACCCACTCAGGTGTTCATTGAGTATGACCTTCTAAGACTATTCTTATCTTGGGTTCCCAACCCTCAAAGAATATCAATTCTCTTGCCTACTCTTGTCTTGGGTGCCCTACACATCCTCAAAGATTATAGGATGCCAGATGATTACCCAATCCTCCCATTATTTATTCCCAAGTGAAGACAAGAATGTTGTGTCTATCTCTTCCTCTCAATTGAGGAAGACATGCCCAAGTATCTTCTGACAAGGTACTTATCAAAGTTCCTTTGTAATTGGGAACTTTTTAGTTAGGGACTTGTCTATTGATCAACAAATTCTTATTCATGGGTCCTCTAGTTGCTTGATCTCCTTCTTTCCTTTGATGTCATGAAGTCTTTATTTGAACTTATTCTTGGTAGGGCACCATCCATCGATCACTTTCCTTCGTGGTTTTTCATGTCATTTCTTCCTTTGTGGAAAGTGGCCTTCTTGTCATATATCAGGTTCTCTTGTTATTTGGTTACTCCTTGTAATCTTGTCTATGCTTCAGACTACTCTTCACATGGATGCTTTTTTGTACTTGCTTGTTCCCATGCTTTGATCTAGTAGCCCTTCGTGACTTCATCTTGATATTGCTTCAACATTAAATGGTTCTTTTGCTGGATGGCTTCTTCATCATGACATCTTCGTAGAGTAGAATCAATTATCTACACCTTTCGTATCTCCAAGGCCTTCATAGGTGTTAAGGGTCCTTTGATCTTTTTCTTTCTTTATCAGAGTTGCCATGCCTTCTTTCAGGAGATGACTTCAATGGATGTTTGTTAGATAGGGATTCATGGTGTTCTTCTCATGCTTGATCTCTTTCTTCATTTGCTTCTTCTTGGATAGATTGGTCAACCACCTTATGCTCCTTGTGGGAGCACTTCTTCATTGCATGATTCTAGTGCTAGTCAACATTTCTTCTTCACTTGCTTCTTAGCCAGCAATCGTATACTCCTTATGTGAGTATTTGTTTTTTTTTACCTTCATTGCATTGTAGTACATGCCTTCGAGCATGTTATTGGTGAAAGAGATTCTTTCCTACTTGATCATGTCATAGAACTATTCCCATGACTCAATAATATACATATGATAACATGAATAAACTTTGATGCATACATACCTCATCTTGATTCTCCTTTGATCATCTTAGCTTCATTTGGTTGTCCTTGGTGTGGCCCTTCTTGCTTCATCTTAGCTTGCCTGCATATCATCCTTTTCTTGTATCCCATGAATGGGATTCCCAATGAGAAATATATTTTTGTTTATGAATCTTCTTCTAGAGATTCCATCATAGGATCTTGAAGACCCTTACCTTGGAAATGTTTCTTTCTTTTTGATGATGGAGGTCTTCTAAGATTCTTAATCATGATCAATTTTCTTTCATTGTGGATGAGGTCCTATAATAGGTATGCTCCTTCTACATGAATATCTTGAACTATATCTACCATGCTTCTATATTCTAGAATATATTTCTAACCATACATTTTGTTCTATTTATAAATGTTCCTTCTCCATGAGTATTTTTAACTCTATTTACTTCATGCTTCTGGAATATGTTTATAGCCATGAAATTGTATTCTATTCCTACATTCTCCTAGACTACTCAAAACTTTGAAAGAAGACTTTAAGTAAATAAGTAGACTTAGTCATAGTAGAGATCCTGAGGATCTTCCTTCTTTTTCTTCTTGTATTCCTCTTTCATTTCTTCAGTCACATGAGCTTATTCCATTTTTCTTTTGTTGTTGTTGTCCTTCTTCAATTTAGGACAAATCCTTTTGTAGTGTACATATTCTTGGCATCCATAGCATTGGATTTTTGACATATATTTGTTGTTTGTTCTTCGTGGACCAAATTTGCTAAATTTTCCTTTTCTTTTGGCCATGGTAGCAAATGATTGCTCCTTTGATCCCACATCTTCCTTTGCTTTGAGTCTTGTTTCCTTTATCTTTCATAGATACCACATTTCACTTATTGGGGTAGCTTCCTTATTGAAATATACACTTGATGTGAAGTTTCCCCAATCCTCAGGTAGAGCATTGAGTGCTGTAGTTGTCATTTCCCTATTAGACATGACTTCCCCTAACTCTTGAAGGTGATCCCTCATCTCAGAGATATTCATGAAGTAGGGAGTTATTCCTTCCTTTGATATCTTCATTTTGTATAATTCATTTCGCAAAGATATCACTTCTTGAATTGTGGTTATTGAGAATAGCTCTACTAGTTTATCATAAATTTATTTTGACATTTCAAGTTTGGAGACATAAGGAATGAGAGAGTATTTGATGGATTATATTAGAATCCTTTGAGCTCTTGTCTCATCCTTATTTTACTTGGCTAAGGCTTGAGTTTTTTCCTTAGCACGAATAGTGATATTACCTTTGATGTGTTCTAGGAGTTCATTCTCCTTGAGAAGTAAATTAGTCCTCTTCTTCCATGCAAGAAAGTTATTGGTACCTACCAATTTGTTGCTTTCCTTGAAAAAATACATTGATGTATATTCAGAACGGGACATATACTTACTTGATAGATTTGAGATGTAGTGAACTTTCTTTCTCCTTGAAGACTTGATGGCTTGCCTTCCTTAGATCTTGATGTTCTTCAAGTTGCTTTCTCCAAGTGGAATTGCTTGATGATGAGATGTGCTTGATGGCTTGTAGATGATGTAGGTCCTTCTTTGATTTTATCCTCTTGTAGGTGCCTTTATATAAGGCTTTTATCTTTGCTTTGTAGTATTCCTTGATGAGTGATGGATGGTAGACCTTCTTTTCCTTGAAGTGATTGAGGCTTCTTGGCTTGATGGTTCAACTTTTGTAGATGTCCTTTCTTGATGAGTTTTATTCAGATGCCCTTTCCTTGAGGTGTCACCTTAGCTCTGAAACCATGTCAAAGAATCAAGGGCAATTTAGGTGTAGTGTGATTCTTCTTGACTTGATAACAATTTGTGGAGTCTTTTTAATTTTCCTTGTTAGATTAATCTTCTTCTTATTATTATTAATGCATGTGTTTGTACTTCATCAAATTGCTACCAAAAACATAAGAACAAGAACACTAGATGTGGACTCTCTTCCAGGGCCAAAATCTCTCCTCTCTTGAGAGGAAAACCCTTCGGTAAATTTATATTATTGAATATTATTATTGATCAATACCTAAACCTAGACCCTTGACAATAATATCCTCCAAGCACAAGTCAATCCCTTCCTCCTTTCTGCACTTTGTTCCCCGACACTTCCTTCTCCCAGCACTTCGTTTCTCGACATTTCATCCTCCTTCCAACTTTTGTTAGATCTTGTTGCACTTGCTCTAGAAGATATACCTTTGATGAGACCATTTCCTTATGATGATCCATTCCTTCTCTTCACTAACCAACTAAATTGTATGACTGTAATGGGAGGGTTGTAATGACAGTAGAGACAACCTCCTTCTCTTCGCACGTGTGATAGTATTCCTTGTGATATTGACTTCTTCCTTCTTCGCTTGAGTGAGAGGCCTTATAAGCCTAATTAGATTGCCCAACCAACAAATTTATGTTACTATGATAGTAGTGTTATAATGACCGCAAGAAGAGGCTCTTTCCCTCACACATATGATTGTTAAAAGCCCTAGAATAGACCTCTAAGGCTGAATGTTTCTTCCTCCTTCTTCACTGTCCTTGGAGACCCTTTTCTCGTCCTTTTGTTACCCTTTACTTGCATTCTTACTTCACTGATTTCATAGATATGAATGTCTTGTCTTTAGAAGAGTGAACAACCTCTATATATAGAGGATTGTCCCTCCTTTAGGCCAACTTGAAGGCCGACTCGTAGATTGCAGTCTGACTTGTCTTCTTTGCTTCAGATGAGTTCTTTTGATGGTGCCTTTTCTTGGAGGATACTTTAATTTTCTCGGAGGTGTCTTCTTTGAATTTAATACATAAGTATACCTATTGTAACATGCCCTTAAGGTCTTCAACATAATTCTTTTGACTATTTGACTCACCTATAACACTTTAACATGTGCTAGACCTATTTAAATGAGAAAGAAACTCATTGACATATATTATAAAAATAACATATATTTTATTGAATAAATACAAATATAAAAAGTACATTTATGAAGACCGAACCTAGTTACATTTCCTTCAACAATTGACACATGCACCAGTGTTACAGATTGCAGATCTAGACAAAGAGTTTTTGGTATGCACAGATGCTTGCAAGAGAGGGCTTGGTCGAGTCTTTATCCAGGATGGACAAGTGGTATGATATGAGTCCCAAAAAATAAACGAGCATGAGCATAACTACCCGACACACGATCTTGAGTTGGAACCAATTATACGTGCATTGAAGATTTGGAGACACTATCTTCTTGGCAAGAGGTTTGTACTTATGAGTGATCACATTGGGTTGAGGTATTTGTTTGACCAGCCGAATCGGAACACTAGGAAGGCTAGAAGGTTGGCCATGATTAGTGAGTTTGATTTCAAGATTAGGCACTTCAAAGGTAAAGAGGACAGGGTGGCAGATGCTCTCAGCAGGCAGATATAGTTAAATCACTTGGCAACTATGATCTCCTGTGGGACAGATCTACATGATAGGAATTTGTAGGTAGGTCAGTAGGACGTCAGGTATATGGAGATTGTGCACAGGTTGCAGCATGGTGTTGGTATAGGTACAGGTACCAGTGGCAGTATAGGTACATGCATAGGTATGGGTATAGGTGCAGGTGCACAGGGTATGGATTATTATCTTACAGTAGATGGATTGGTCAAGTTCTGAGATAGGATATACGTACTAGATAATAGTGAGCTTAAGAAGGTGATATTGAGGGGGTTTCATGCAAAACCGTATTCGGGTCACCCAGGTTATCAGGAGACACTGACAGCGGTGAAGGGCTTATACTATTGGCCGAATTTGAAGAGGGATGTAGCAGATTTTGTGGCGAGGTGTTTCGACTTTCAGCGAGTGAAAGTAAAATGTAAAAATCCAGGTGGACTGCTATAGACGATCACGATTCCAGAGTGGAAATGGAAGGTTATTTCCATGGATTTCATTACAGGGTTGTCAAAGACTAGTTAACAAAGATTGTACACTTCATTTCAGTGAAGTCTACATTCTCAGCTAGTGATGCAGCACGGGTATTCATTAGGGATGTGGCCAGGTTTCATGGTGCTCCAAAGAAGATTGTGTTAGATAGGGATGCAAAGTTCACTTCCAAGTTTTGGAAGGAGTTATTTGCAGGTTTGGCCACAAAGTTGGCCTTCAGTATAAATTATCATCCGCAGACAGATGGACAGACATAAAGGGTCAACGTGATATTGGAGGACATGTTGAGGATATATGTGATGCATCAGCAGCGGAAGTGGGAAGAGCATCTCCCTTTGGTAGAGTTTGCATACAACAATGGTTGGCCTTTAGTATAGTTTATCATGCACAGATATATGGACAAATATAAAGGGTCAGCATGATATTGGAGGACATGTTGAGGATGTATGTGATGCATCAGCAGTGGAAGTGGGAAGAGCATCTTCCTTTGGTAGAGTTCGCATACAACAATGGTTATCAGGAGTCATTGAGGATGAGTTCTTTTGAGGCATTGTATTGGTGGAGCTGCAATACTCGCATCAATTGGAGTGATCTACTTAGCAGGGTATTGATTGGACCCGATATGTTGGCAGACATGGAACAAGAAATGAAGGTGATCAAGAAGAATCTAAAGGCATCATGAGATAGGTAGAAGATTTATGCAGATAGGAACATGTTGTTCAAGGAGTTCTAGCAAGGAACAGGTGTACTTGCGCATCAAACCGAAGAAGAGCTCCTTGCAGATTGGATCTTTTGCAAGTTGGCATCATGATTTTATGGATCCTTCAGTATCATTGAGAGGATTGGGCCAGTAGCCTATCGACTTGCATTGCCTCCGAAAGTGGAAGTCCATGATGTTTTCCATGTATCTTTGCTTAAGAAGTATGTTAAGGATGTCGATCATGTGATTGACCGATATATATTGCAGGTGGAACCAAATGGAGAATTCTAGCTGAAGCCTTAATGTATATTGTAAAAAAAGGTGCTCATGCTTTGGAACCGAGAAATAGAGCAAGTTAAAGTGTAATGAAAGCACTTTGGGCCCGATGAAGCAACATGGGAGATGGCAGATCATATGCAGGCTATGTATCCTTCCTTGTTTGTCGGTTGAGGCAAATAAGCTTTGATATAGTGTTTTGGTATATGCTTTGATATGGTGTTTTGGTATATGTTTTGATATGATGTTCTGGTATATGTTTTGGTACACGTTTTTGGTATATATTTTGGTGATATTTATATATGTACATATGTATATGGATGTAAATACTGCCATGAGCTATGTTATATATCTCCATTAAGTGTTATGGGTGTCATGTCATTATGATTATGTTGTCATGTTACTATGCTATCATGTGGTTATGTTATCATGATGTTATGATGTCAAGTGGGTAGGCACTTAGCAAGATGATCATTATAAATATTGTAATGAGTTATTTTATAAAGCTCCAATATGTAGTATGTTGTCATGATGTTTTTCTTTTGAGCAGGTCCTTCATTGTAAATACTACATCGAGCTATGTTATAAAGCTCCATGAGCAATATGTCTTCTTTCAGCGGGTTGCTGAGGTATATGTGTGATTGAACATCGAGGACGGTGTCCCCCAAGGGGGAGGATTCTGTAACAACCCTGGTGAAAATTCCATGTAATAAAAGTTAAAAACAATAACCACAGTTGATGGGACACTTATTCCAAGCTGAATGTTGGGAAAAACATCCTAGGGGGTGTTCATTTGGTTATTTATGGCTAAGGAAATTGGCAAAGGAAATGGCTAAGGCTTTGGAAAAGAAAAATGGCATTTTTGGCACAATTATTTATGAAAATAATGGAAATTAGGAGAAAAAGGAGGTGAAAGGTCACAAGTTGTATGTGAAAAGGAAAATGAAGAAAATAGAAGCCTCATTCATAAAAAGGCCTCTAAGGATCAGTTGGTAACTTTTTTGTTAGTTTAGTGTTGGAGCTCTCTCATTATTCTCTCTCTCTCATACTCTTGGACACTTAGAGTTTTCTTGGAGCACTTTGGCATTGGAGCAAGAAAGGAAAAGAAGGCAAGAGGAAGAAAATATCAAGCAGGGAAAGGAAGGATCAAGCAACTACAACAAGCTTCATTGCAAGTATCAACTTGCATGTGTATTTTATTTGCTAGATTTGGCATGCATGGGAGTGCATGCGGTTCTTTTATATCATGACATGGGTTTTTCTAGGTGTAACAGTGTTTTTCAGCCCAGGCTTTCCATTTCCAGATAACCATGGGGTGATGGGGTTCTCATGTTTTGGTTGAGATGGATTGCCGGATGGATTCAAAGTTGAGTGGGGTGGATCTCTGAATGATAGAGCACATGGCCTAGTAGTCCCTGAACTGGACTATGGATCATGGTAAAGCCACTGGAATAGTGACCCCTAAGACAGATTGTGGGTTGCAGTAAATCTAGGATTGCGTTGCCTCGGTGGGCCTAGGAATACGTGCCGGTGAATAGCAGTATATACAATAAAGCCAAGAGGTGGTTTGCTCTCCGATGGGTCTAGTAATCCCAAGTTTGGGATATGGGGTAAAGCTTGGAGAGTGGGTCTCGATTTAGGGCCTAGTGATCTGGGTTTGGATTGCGGTAAAGCTTGAGAGACTGGGAGATAGGAAAATTACTCATGGTGTAGGTGGAGAAATCTGGTGGAATCCATGCTTGTTTGGCCTAGTGATCAGGTGGGTATCAAGGTAAAGCATGTTATCATGCGTTCATTGTGTTAGCCTAGTGATTCGAGATGGATTACGATAAATCCTGGTTTCTATTAATGAGGGTGAGGTGGTTTAGCCTAGGTATGCCCTGGTTGGTTCTTTGGTTTGAGTCTCATGCTTGGAATGTGGCACAGGGGTGATTGGATGAAGAGAGATTTAGCTCAACCATTCTATGGTTAGGTGGAACGTGGTAATCCCATCTCCAGTTCATTTATTTCATTCATTAATGAAAATTAATTCCCTTGATTTTCATGTGCAAATGTACTGATGTATATGTGTATTGTATGGTTGATATGTTTATGATGTTTTTGTCCTTATTATGTTGATTATATGTATGTTTTATGACAACGGCTATGTATGGCTCTAAGCATGTTTTTACTTGTAAATGAATGGATAATATACCTATGTACTAATAGATGATAATTCAGCAAATGGCATGAGGAAACAATAGTTTTTTACACTGTAGGTTACATGTTAATGATATGTTTGATGAAATGCCTTTTATGGCTAGTAGGGGTCTAATTAAAATCTTGTTTAGCTTATTGTTTTTGCATCATTGCTTCTGTGTACTTTTACTAGTTTTTAGCTATCACTCCATTCTGGGCAGTGACCTGGGCTCTTGGCATGAAAAGTGGCTTAAATCCTGGGGTCGCTGGCACAAAAATGGCAATTTTAGTCTCTGTTTTCTGGTAGGCAAGCATGTGAGAGCAAATATGTGTTTTTGGACGCTCTCTTTCCCATAGCATGGGAGCGCCTGAGGCCTAAGATGTCTAGAACATCAGTGGGACGTAGGGACAGGTTATCTGAGTGGCTGAATTATCTCCTGAGGATTCTAAAGCTGACGTTGGATGATTTTGTGTGATGTTTCCGTTGATTCCACTTCCTTAAGGTCACATAGGAGGTCAAATCCAATCATAGTAGCCTCTTGCCTCATGTTTACCTAGGTTGTCTAGTTAGTTGAGTAGATGTGGGAGGAGGGTTTTACAATCTAGTGCGAGAAACTTCTTCCCTCTCTCCCCCCCTCCATCTATATCTATATCTCCTTCCATCTCTCCTTTGTCTCTTTATCTCACCCCCCCCAAACAAACACTCTCTCTCACTCCATATTTATAAATCTCTCTCCCACTCCCTCCCTCTCTCCATGCCTCTCTTATTCCCTCTTTTCACCTTCCATCAATATCTCTATCTCCCTTTGTCTCTCTATATCACCCCCCAAACATATACTCTCCTTCCCCAATCTATCTATCTATCCCTACCTCCTCCTCTCCCTCTCTGTCTCTCTTCTCCTTCTCTCCCTCTCCCCAGATTCTCTCTCTTTCCTCCTGTTGTCCTCTCTCCCTCTGTCTCCCTCTTCCTTATCACTCCCTCTCTCTCTCTCTATGTATTGCTTCTTACCTCCCTCTCTCCCCCCCCTCCAACTTCATCTCTCTTTCCCTCCCTCTCTCCACTCTCTCACATCCTCTCTCTTGCTTCCTCTCTCTCCCTTTCTCACCCACCTCTCTCTGTCTCTCTTCACCCTCCCACTTTGTTACTATATCCCTCCCTCTCTTCTTATCTCCCCCCTTCTCTCCATCTCTCCTCCTTTGTCTCTTTATCCCACCCCCAAACATAAACACTCTCTCTTCATCTCTCCTGTGTCACTCTTTTTGGGTCTCCTTTTTGATGCCTTTAATACTCCATATTGTCCTATATTTTTGACCAAATTTGCCTCGAAACCTACTCACCACTTGCCTACCTTCTTCAAGAACACAACTTTTAGTATTCTTGTGTATCCATGAGGTAATTTATATTTAACACATTTTTTTTTGTTAGTAGGAATGAAATAATTGATTCTTTATACTCTCTAATTATTTTGATTGACTCAAATAGATATTAAGGCCATGTTCCTACTCATCCAACGCTAGTATTATCTATCTGGTACAACGTTGCTTATCTAGTACCCATGCACTCCAGTTCATCTGGTACCTGTCCTCCTAAATTCATCCAGTACCTGTGCTTGTCTAGTACCCACATACATGTGTTCGTCTAGTACATGCATTCATCTGACACTGATATCATCTATTTGATATTGAGCTTGTTCGTCTGGTACCTGCGTTCGTACTGCACTGACTGTGCTCATCCGGTACCTAATCCGGCTCTTCAACTTCAACGATTAGAGTGAGCTACTTTGATGGGACCAATGGAACTAATGGTTAAATAATTACCATTTTATGGAAAATCGAGATACGCTTCATCACTCATGCACTGGATTTCATGAGGATGAAACCCAATATGTAAAGGAAAACGATGTGTAGTATTTTTATGATGACTTGATAATATCTTCTAAATTTGTATGTAACGTCCATTCCTCTATAAGAGAAGGCTCGTAGATGATAGGTTTTAGTTACACAGAGAGTTAATTATATACAAACAATAAGTTAGAGAGAAAGACAAAGATACATAGTTTTTAAACAATACTATTATGTTGGAGATTTGATTGAACAATTAAGTTTTGTAATCCTTTCTTTTGAAATCAATTATATGAGCAGTGATTGATAAGTTCGATATGTTAATAGATTCTTTAGTTTTGTAAGCTCTTTCATCTTTCCTTGGTAGCTCAACAAGGGCCCACCGAAGCCATCAAGGCAAGTTTTTATTACAGTTATTGTGAATTTAGTTTGATTTATGTGTGAAGAGTGACTTAGTGTTATAATTCAATTTCAAAATATTTGATATGATTCCAATTTTGGTTCTATGAAAGTAATATGTTTGAGAGTGTGTTATATAAATCTGGAGATGTTAGTTTCTAAGTGATAATTCTTTGGTTATATGAATGAAAACTTTATTTCTCAGGCTGTATGTTTAATTGTTGGTTTCTATTTTGAACAACATGAAGAGTTAAGATAAGACATCTCACCATTCACATGCATGTTCTGTTAAGTGAAGGCTCTTATCATACCGAATATTTCTTGTTTAATAATGTATAACTTCCTCCAGAACTAGTTAAATTAGGAATGATTGCTTAACTTGATTGCAGTAAGTTGATTTTAATTAGTTGCTACAGGAAAATAGAGTTGAATCCATCTTTTTATTTCGTGAGCCTATAAATGGACAGACTTGTTACCTGAGCAAGAACCTTTAGATTACACGCTTGTCAATATTTTATTTATGAGTTTTGCTTTCTGACCTTTAAATTGTTTGAGTGAGTTATATTGAAACTTGTAAAATGGAGTATTGGTTTTGAATTCTTCTTATTTAGGCTATACTCATCAGACATAGGAACTTATCTATTATCGACACGTATAGTGTATCAACTCTATTGATTACAAATCCCTAGTTGTTAATTTAATTTGTTGCGATATATCACTCATATAATTGCCCCGACATTTTTGGCACCGTTGTCGGGGAGTTGTAAACGGTAATAGGTAATGATTTGTTTTCTTATGGTTTTTGAATTATAGTGAGGACTACCTAAGGGAAGAGAGAAGATGGTAAGACATGAGTGAAGAGCCACGCATCCACTATGACGGGGTTGATCCAAGTCAAGTTCTCCTCTCTTTTGGTAAGTAGTTAAAATTTGATGCTTTCATTTCATGAGAAGAATTAGAGATATGAAAGGTAGGTTTGTTTCATAAAAAATCCTAGAAAAATCATATGGTCCCAAAATTGTTAATCCAACTAATTTTGCTAATTTCTATGCAAGGAAAAATCTAAAGGGGAAAAGTCTATTGGTAGCAAAAGAGCAGACATCAGTGAAGCAGCTTGGAGTAGAAAAAAAAGACAATGGTGGAGGAAGTTCAAACTACAGTGGAGATAGTACCTTGGAATATTGCAGATAACCCAATGTCTGAACCATCATCTTCTGAAGGAGAGACATCTCTTACTTCCACAAATTCCAAATTGTGGGAAGAAAGAATGGAAGGAGAAGGAGGATGAGTAGACAATCCAGAAAATAATGAACCCAACAATGAACCAGAAATGTTTGGATTTCCAATTCTGGACATTATTAGGAATGTCACCATGAATAATATTCCTTTGTCATCATTACGTCACTTCAATGGTATGTCATATGAGGATATTGATTCATTTCTATTCGAATTTGGTATATTGTGTAGAAATTATAATTATATAGATAATGCTTGAAAATTAAAACTTTTTCCAACCACCTTAAATAACTCAGCATTGATATGGTTCATGAGTCTATGGGAACGCACTATTACATCTTGGGATGATATGAAAGAAGCCTTTCTCCAAAAATACTAGAATTATTGTAGGCCTAGGGATGCCAAGAATGACATCTTTAAAATACAGTAGACCGAAGAAGAAAGCCTAGAGGACTACTTAGAAAGGTTCCTTTACAAGCAAGTTTCTCTCGACTTAGCCACAGTTAGAACCATTTTTCTAAAAGGAGTACGGGATGACTACATGGAAGTAATTAATCTCATGATCTCTGGTGATGTTTATCAGAAATAATTTGCTGAAATTGATGAATACTGCAAGAAGTACTCTCGTAGTCAAGCTAAATTTGGGAAAAGTTCAAGAGAAATTACAAGTTTACTTGGAAAACCCACTACAAGCGGTGTAACCAGAATAGAATTGGAAAATATATTGGAAAATATCAAAACTAATATCCTTAGTACAATTAGTAACCAACTAGATACCCTCAAAAGTAAGAGGAAACAAGAAGAGGAAAACATTTTCTTAGCTATCTTTTGTCCTCGTTGTAGGAAGAAGCATCCTGAAAAAGAATGCCCTTTTAATTCCATAGAGATCTGTGGAAGTTGCACGGATAAACACCCAACTAATGAATGCCCTTCATTACTTGGGTTGCAAGCCATCTACAAATGGGGAACATAACCACAAGATCCACCTTATCCCCCTAGCAGACCATGGAGGCAACAAAACCCCTCTATGTTCTCGGACCCTTCCATGTAGTGTGCACAACCACAGTCCCCTCAAATGCCTTATTCCCAATGGGAGCCTCAACCATCACAAGGACATTCTTGGAAACAAGGTTGGAGGGGGTCTCCCTATGGGAATATTCCTCCACAACCATACCGGACAACTTCTTGCCCAATCTACACACAATATCTTCCAGATATTTCTCAATTATTGTTGGGGTTTAACCCACCCCCTATTACCTTCATTCTCAACAACAACTGCCTATGAACCTAAGTTCAAAACAACATGCTCAGCCCATGAATCCAAGTCAACAATAGCTTCTTATAAATTCAAGTCCACAACAACTTGCTCTTCCCATGAATCCGAATAAAAACAAATGCCACCAAATCCAAATCCTCCTCAAACTACTCAATTACCTGCACAACCCATTCCAACCCTAATAATAGGTCAGCTCAACCTGTATAGGATATGGAGCTACAAACCTTCCCTACCTACACTATCACTATAGTTCCAATCAATGAAATTCAACTAAGATCCAGAAAGGTCATAAATAAAACAAGACCTGCAGTGATCATTCAAGAAGAACAACCATTATAATCACCTCTTGAAGACAAGGACATACGTAGCCAAGAGGAACATTCTCCTCCATATGAAGAGGAAAACCCTCCCTCCACACCAATCAATTCTACCATACAACCTAAACCATCTCAAGAGGTCGCTCAACCACCCTATCTAGAGAGATTGCTTGTCAAAATCTTGAGGTCCCACTAGGATATGATTTAGAGGCTGAACTGGAAAATATTTGTGTAAAGATACCCTTGCTTCAATCTATCAAATATATTCCTATCTATGCCAAGATGGTAAGGAATATTTTTATTAAAAATCCAGGAAGAAAGAGGAAGGACCCCCCCATTATAAAAGTAGTTGGCCAATTGTCAGAAACCATGTCGAAGATGCCTTCTAAATACACTGATCCTAGGAATCCAATAGTGACCATACAGATTAAAGGTATATAATTACCAAACACTCTTTTTGACCTAGGTGAAACAATAAATGTCACAACTATGGATATTATGCAAAAGATGTAGTTAGAAGGCTTGAGGCCAACCTAAACACTATTGTAGTTAGCAAAAAAATCCATCCTTAAACCTGCAGGAAACCTGGATGCAATAACAATTGTACTAGCTTCCTAGGAATATCCTGTAGACTTCTTTGTGATCCATCCAAAATCATCCAAACTTGGACATCCAATAGTGTTGGGCCGACCTTGGCTAGCCACTCCTGATGCCTTTATTGGATGCAGGACTAGAGAGATTACAATTTCCAATGGATGTCAAAGCAAAAAAAATTACCTTACTTCCTCTTGCCCAACCTACTATAGAAATCCCATTATGGATAGAGAACCCATATGGAGAGCAGGAATCTATTAAACCATTATTAAAATTGAATAGTCTAAAGGTATTTATGAACAAACCAAAGATCAAGTTTTGAACTTGTTCTTAATGGGATGCATTGATTTTCCACAATGTGAAGTCTATATGGATGACTTCATAATATATGGGGAACATTTCCAACAAGATTTAGACAGCCTAGAAATTTTTTTTATCAGATGTTAAGAGACCAACCTTGCCCCTTGCAATGAAAAATCTAGAATGATGCTTACAAAGGGTGTTGTGTTAGGCCATCATATTTCTGGGACTCGGATAAGAGTAGACCCTGCTAAGATCGAAATAATCGCCTAGATGAAAACTCCCAACTCTCAAAAAGAAGCTAGAAGCTTTCTAGGGCATGTCAGATATTATAGAAGATTTATTCGAAATTTTACAACAATAACCACCCATATGTTCAAAATTATAACAATAGATGCGGAATTCCAGTGGGATTCACAGTGTCAAATTGCCCTTGAAACTCTTAATAAAAAATGTCAACTGCTCCAATTCTAAGAGGACCAAAGTGGGTCCTCCCTTTCAACATCTGTACCGATGCCTTAGATGCAACTTTGGGGGTTGTTTTGGGCCAAAGAGAGAGTCAAATTCCCTATGCCATCTATTTTGTTAGCAAAAATCTCTCTCCTGCAGAACTAAACTACACGGTCACTGAAAAAGAATTCTTATGAGTAGTTAACGCCATTAACAAATTTAGACATTATATAACCGGATATGAATTTTTTGTACACACGGACCACTCAGCTATTAGATGATTATTACTACTACAAGCATTTATTATTACTATCATTGATAGACCAAGAAAAGATAATATTGTCCCTAAGTTTTTGTCTAGGCTTGTCCATAGAGTGACAGTGCACCAGTTACTGATGATTTTCGAGATGATAATTTATTTGATATTTCTACTTATAATCCTTGGTATGTAGATGTATCTAATTACCTGGTTATAGGAAAGTTGCCACAAAATTTTTATTCAAGGGAAAACCAGAGAATCATAAAACTTAGTGCTAATTATATTTCGCATGAGGATTGTTTATATCGTATTGGACCAGATTTGGTGATCAGAAGGTGTGTATGAGAAGGTGAGATGCAAGACATTCTAAAAGATTTCCATAATGAGCTGTGTGGTGGACATTTCGCGAAAAAAGAACTGCATATAAAGTGTTACAATCCGGGTATTATTGGCCCACCATTTTCAAGGACGCAATATAAAATCAGACACCGAAAATCTACACCCTACCACCCCCAAGTGAATACAACTGCATCATAAATATTGGATTGATAGGTTACTAGATGCTTTGTAGGCCTATAGGACAACCTGGAGAAACACAACAAGACATTCTCCTTATGAGTTAGTTTATAGGAAATAGGTATTGCTTCCTATAGAATTCCAAGTTAAAAACTTCATAACTACCATGCAGCTAGGAATGGATTCAGATGAGGCACAAAAACAAAGGATAATGGAATTGAATAAATTGGATGATATTAGACAAGATGCTCTTCAAAGGATGATGCTTGTTCAGGGTCAAAGAACCAAATGGAACGATAAGTTTATTAAGAAGAAACGTTTTCAACCAGGTGACTGGGCTTTGTTGTATGACAACAAGTTTAAGGATTTCAAAGGAAAATTGACAACACGGTGGCTCAGACCTTATGAGGTATATACAGTTTATGACAATGGTTCCATCAAGATAAAAACTATTGATGTAGATCAAAGTTCCTTTGTCATGAATGGACATCGATTATAAGTTTATCATAAGCCACTGTCTAAAGAGGATTTTACTAAATATGTTCTTCAAAATTGTGAAATGAAGTTGATTAGAAAGGGGAGTTCTCCTCTTTCTGATCCACCACTATAAGTTTTGTTGTATAATTTAATTTAACTTTGTACATATATGTATATAGGTGTGTTGTTGGATAATTATTTTGGTATTATTAACAGTGTTTCCTTCCCTATAGATAGACAATAAATAAGGTCATTTATCAGGTGTAATTTTATTCCTTTAACTAGCCCTGGTAATTTATTTATAGAAAAATGAACCTATGGAGTTTTCTTTAAGTTTTTCAAACTCCTTAAAATTGAAAACGCCGATGAGTAGGAACTGGCTTGAGCTCGAGAAAAATCCACAGAATAGTAAATGGAGTTTTCTTTAAGTTTTTCAGACTCCTTAAAATTGAAAACACTAACGAGCATGAACTAGCCCAGGCTCGAGAAAAAACCAAGGGTGAGTGAAATGGAGTTTTCTTTAAGTTTTTCAGACTCCTAAAAATTGAAAATACTGGCGAGCATTAATTGATCTGGGCTCGAGAAGAATCCATAGAACAGTAGTAGTTAGGTTTATTTGCCAATAAAATGGAAGTGGCCACAAAATCAGTGGTTATTTTGGTTCCAAAAAGAGGAGGTTGTCTAGTTACGGAATGCCTTCTTGTTACAGAGCTTGGAGCCTGATCATTGAATTCTTTGGCCTCATTTTTTGACACTTCCACTGCAATTTCAAAGTTCTTGTACCGGTGTGTTGTTTATAGTTTTTCTAGTAGAACAAATTCACATTCAACATTAGTAATTGCTAGCACCTACTCCATCTTGACCCTCAGAACATGCTAAGCTACAAAGAGAATCCTACAAGATTCCAATTTGAAGATTATGCATCATGGTACATTATTAAAATTTCATCTAGTATTGGAAAGTAGTTTCCTATGATCATCCGTTACTAGAAAGAAGATTCCTATGTTCATCCAGTACTGGAAAGAAGTCTCATGTGTTTGTCTGGTTCTAGAAAACAATTTTCATCTGATACTAAAAAAAATCTTTCTTGTGTTGATCCAGAAATGGAGGTATGAGGTCAGTGTTTTATTTTATGTTATTAAGATTCATATTAATCATGTGATGAATATATAATTACCTTCATAAACCTTTATTACCATCATTTTTCAAGTTCCTAGCCTAAATCATAAAAGTACTCACCTTTATTCCCTTGTTTTTCTAAGAAAAAAATCATTTTTATGATAAGATCGAATGGGATAATCATGGGTGTGATTGGACGGATGCCAATCATAATTTGAGCAAAGGAATTATATGTTGAATATCTCATGATAGAGCTTCGTCCTCCACAGGTTGTGTAAACAATGATTTTACCACTACTCTTAACCATAAATTGAATAATTACGATGAATGATTACCGAAACCATGACATTGATCGTTCCGTATTGATGTATTGGTCCAATCAACCATGTTTTCTCCATCACAACTAACCTGCATGTGAATGAAATCTGACATCATTAATGGAGATGATCTTCTAAATAGGATCGGCCTATGACTTATCGCCATCATCATGTATGCGCTCACCTTGTAATTATGGCAACCATTTGACTGTTACCATCTCCTTTCAAATCATAAATTCTCTTATGGATGGCTTCACCATCCAGATGAGCATCATTGCTCTCTTACATACAATTTGGCTTTCATTCCACTCATCCTCACCAATTCGTCCAGCTCTAGCTCTATTGCATTGCTGCCATAACCCAACTTCCGATACCCCATCATTTGCTGTACTTTGTCATTTTCGATACTTTATCATTTCCGGTACTCAACCCTTTCTGAGATTTATTCCTAGAAATTGTTTGAAACATGTCTTTTAAAGTCAACATGGGGGTAGATCGACACGAACAGTATTCCAATTTTATTAAGAAACGGAGGAGTATCAGATGTGCAAAGAAAAATTCGAACAAGCTAGCTGGATTTCGTTTCTGAAAAAGTTCAAAGGACACCATGAGGGTGTTTCTCATGGCTTCACCAAAAGTTATGATGATGAATATGTTCAGTTAGGAGGTTTGCAATTGGATATCACAAAATCTACCATAGCAGAGGGTACCAGATTGCTGGATACAACGGATAAATACTTCAAAGGTGTAAATATTAAGAAAGAGCTCTGCCAAAAGTTCTTGGAACCTGAACATTTGAATCCTGACTGGTCTAAGGGTATTCCTATGAACTAAATCAAAGAGGAATATAGGCTGGTTATTAATATCTTACAGAGATTCTCAACATGTGAAGGAAGGTATTTCGTCATTTTTCTTTATCATTTAAGACTTTTGTTACATTTTGAAGGGGGGGCCCTAGATAAACTTCTCGTACTTCCTTTGGATGAGTTTAAAAAAGATAGTAAGAAGAGTTAAATCAGTTTCCAAAAAGGTTAAGACAAACAATTTTCATCATGGATTGATAAAATTTTAGTTACTCATGAGATAAGGAAGCAAGATAGCAGTTGGAAAGCATTTCTTACACAACATTTTTCTCTGAAAGGAAGTTCCAAGTCCATAGAAAAAAAAATCCAGGGGATAGTAATAAGGATCTAGACAACAAACAAGAGAGTAGTGAGAAGAAACAAAGGAAGTCAAAATCTAAAGAAGGCACTGTTGGCCCTACTTCACCAAAATCTGTGAATTAGTTAGACAAGGGTAAAATGATAGAGGCAGAGGAATCTCTTGCACCAACAAGGTGATTAGTAAAGGGTAAAAGACCTTCTCTAGATTCACCCACTCAAAGTAAAATATCAACTAGTGAGAAGAAGAAGAGGAAGCGAGCTAATAGTGATGGAGGAGAACTCACGTGTACTATTTTAGAGGTAACTATTGAGTTACCTTATGAGGACACGCTTGAGCTAAGGGTTAAAAAGATGAAAAATCCAAGAACAAGTGAAAAGTGTGACAGAGCACAAACTTATGAAAAGGTTGTGTTGGCTTCAGGGACTTAAACCCAGGTTTAGAGTTAGTCTACGCTAACCAACAAAACCCTATACTACAGGCCCTTTCAGAAATGATCCACATAGCCCAGACCGTAGTCTCACCCGAGCCAATATTGGGGGATGCTAGAACCAGGTTTCTGCATCCAGAGGGACTATGCAGTGCGGTTGTAGGGTTTCTTTCAGTTTAGGGCTTAATCTGACCTTCGTGAAGTGTTAACCTTATTGTTACAATCGTAGAGAGTTTTCTTATTTAACAGACTTGTGAGCTACACCTAACTAGTATAACATGCATTATTCATCATATAAAACAATATTTGAACCTTCGCAATGCAATTGCAGAAGAAACATACAAAAGTGAACCCTAATTATGTAGAAAGACATAAACTGCGCGAACATATAAAAATACACAGATCTGTTTCAAATTCTTCTTTATTATCTCAAATCTTCACAGATACAATATTTCTGACCTTGCGCACATAGCTATAGGTGCCTACACACACAGCTGTAGGGGCCTGTGCACACAGATGCAGACTTACCAAGGTATCCACGCATACAGCTACATGAGCCTTCCCCTTTGCCCGAATACAAAAAGATATATCAATTTCAGACTCAAAATCGTAACATAACATAACATAACATGCCTTTGACTTACTAAGATGACTCTTTATATAAAATTTTTCACTTACAATACGATGGTCCACAAATCATGGACGGAGCTCAAAATAGTCGACTTTATCCCATCCCTTTAATAAATAAGGGGCTTTGACCCGCCCTAAATCCCCTTTGACTCCTAGAAATCTATGCAAATTCGCTCCTCAAAATGCGGAGACTGTACATGACTTAGACAAAACTTGGACCTAGTGGACCCCTACCCAACAGGCCCCCAACACAAAGATGTGACAAATCCTCAAGTCTCTTAGCCAGTACATCCTAAACCCTTTCTTTTAGGCCATTGTATGCTAGCTTCAATGGATGAAGTGTCTTTGTGCACTGCGTTGTGGCCTGTCAAACTTTCTCTACGAGCTTCTCTGTTATCAGCCCTTTTGTCTCTAGACTGATTGTTCTTTGTGTCTGCTGCATGCTCTTCAACTTGCTTTCCATTGTCTATGAGATATAATTGGCCTCATCTGCCCAAGGTTGCATCTGCGTGGATATTATATGTGCTTTCTGTCGTAGCTCATCAATTTGTCCTTATAGAAGCGTTCCCTCCTAAAGACGGGAAAAACGTTTCACATGTGTTAAGCTCCATGTCATTACTTTGAGCTCATCGAACTATAGTTGTTTGTATTATATTTCTACCTCGATCTTTTGCACATGTCTGTCCTCCTGCAACGAGGCCCGTATCTCTATTGTATCCTCAAAAATCTGACCATAGTCCTTAACTGTTGTGGCTATTTTTTCCATTTTTTATTTTATTGCAGCTTTGTGTTGCTCTTGAACTTCAAGTGGTGTGGTAGGCTGCAGCTTCATCTCGAGTTTCATAATCTACATTTGCTTCTGAAATCAGACTTTGTCCACCTCTGCCTTTGATTCCTTGACTGCTGCTGCAAGATTCTAAGCTTCTCTTATGAGGCTGCCTCTATCTGGATGTGGAGCTCTGGAAGCTCACTGCAAGCTTTAGTAAGAACCTCTTCCAGCTGTTGTATACATGCAACTACCTCATCATGATCTTGTATTGCTTTATTCTTCTTGTTGAACATTTGTTGGTTGTTACTTTTCACTTATTTTATGACCAATAGAGCATGTTTCTCCCACACCTTGAGTTCATATGTAACGCCCTGATGGAATTCATGCAATGTCTGAAGGGGGAGCATTGTAAGATTGAGACTTAGATTCTTTAAGTTATGTGCGTTCTCCTATTCTTCTGTAGTCTCGAAATGTAGGGATCCATCTGGTAAGTGCACAACATGGAGCTCTGATGTAAGTATCATCAGTGCACTGACTGAAGTTGAAGGTACCGCTCTCACTTGACTCAGGCTTGCTTGAACCACGCTCTCTCAGAACACGCTCGCTTGAACCTGCAACTCTTTGAGGCCCTGTTAGACCTCTTTCAATACTACCTTGTACTGATCTTCATTATTTCCCCAAATATCTGATGTTATACCTCTAAAGGTGTCTCCAATTTCATCAAAGTCTCCCTCAGTGAGGTCCATCAGCTCTGCGCTGGTGGGATTTTCTAACTTCTGCTTCTTTCGCGCGCCTCCAACACTTTTCTTCTTCCACTGTTTCACTATAAACAGGGAATCAAAGTCCTCTGTGTCCACAAAAGGGTCATCGCCACCCTGATCACCCTCTTCTTTGGTGGCTTGTTCCTCATGTTCAACTTCGTGGCCTGTTTCCTTCACAGTGTTCTTCTCAAGGTGAATTGTGACCTTTTGAGACACCTTCTTTTTATCTGTCCTTTCCGCTGGCTTTTTGGTCTACACACCTTCAGTAGCTTGCTTTGTCTTACTTGTGCCTACCCGCTCTGCCTAATCTTCAGTTGGAGTGAGCCAATTACTAGACCACTTGCTTATTACTAGCAATATGTCCTCCTCAGTAACTAAGTATGGTAGCTCATACAATACCTCCTCCAAATCTTTCTTCGTGTAGATATATACATGGTGAAAATCTTATTTAAAATCGACAATGCCACAATATTCTTGAAACAAAAATGGTGATAGATGCAACTTCTAGGTGATCACTATGCACAAATCCATCTCAAATAAGACCCAAAACAATTTGTTCTTTGTAGCCCCGATCTACTCCTTAGATGCCCACAACGAGGCATACCTCGCAACCTCACACATCAGGGTTCATAGTGGGGAACTATGACTCTTCCAACATTCTCCATGATGTCAATGTGATTAAGAGCAATAACCAAGTGTAGTGGAAATGCTTCCCTTCTTCTTGCACTTCTTGACAACCATGCAAAAATTCCTGACATAAATACCCTACCTAGTTAAACTGGACCCCCTTGTTGCAATGTGCAACCAAAGATACAACTGGGGTCGGTACTTCGTCTTCCCGACACTTTCTCATTATCTTACCAGCCAAAATGTGCGCGGAAAAATGCATAGCTGGATCACTAATAGAGCTAATGGCATATCCACGGGATTTATTAACCAAACTGAAGTCTTTCTTGATCTAATCAGTCAGGTTTTTCTCTTGATACTTATCGAAAAATTCATCGGCCGGGTTCGCTCCTTGGTAAGGCAACACAATGATCCTTCTAATTAACATATCAGCAATTGGGATATTCATCCCAAGCCAAAAACATCCATCATGCGCCAACACCAATAGCTGGCGCACACAAATTGTGTTGATATTGTTGCACCCAAAGTGTGGAATATATAACATATTCAACAACCCAACTCGCTGAATTCCTGTTGCCCATGATAGTGGTTTGACCCTTGTGAATCCAACTTCTTCATAGTAAATTAACTTCAGATACTTGTTGGGCTCGAACTGGGGATATTTTCTCCAATCGTTAAGATCCAAGTCACCCATGCACAACTATGGCACCCTGGCCAACAAGTCGCCCTCAATCGGAACCTCCTTCGGTAATAGGGGTGTAAAGACCTTAAATTTTATAACATCTAGGTCCCTGGTCACCTTTGAGGTTGGCTTCCACGGCGACATATAGGGTGGAAGCCTAGAGATCGGTTCCACCTCGTTTGCCCTGATATCCTCTATTTTTCCTGCCACTTCTTCCTCATCCAAATCTTGGGGCTCCATCAATTGCTTCAACTGATCCATTCTCTCCTTAGTCCTTTGTTCTGTGGGAACTTTCCTCAGTGATTTCCTAATTGGAGCCTTTTGTGGCTTCTTCTACTTCTTGGCTACTACTATTGCACCAGTGGGCTTTTTCCTCGACGATCTTGCTGCAGTGGCATGCGCTAGTTGTGTAGCAGTCATAATGGATCCTAGCCCTCATCTAAGAAAATTTTGCTCAATCTCCTCCCAAATCCAACCAGACATGCAACAGAATGCTCGACTCACACTTAAGCAAAAAATCACACTTCAAATTCTCAACATGTGTCTGAATGTGGAGAGGGGTCCCATATTTATAGCCTTTTTCAAATTAAAACTTCTCGATCTCCTTCAGATCCTCCTCATAAATGTGAATTTGGTGGCAGATTTTCCCAGATATGCTCCTTAAAATCCTTCCTCCCACTCCTTTTAGAGGTAATTTCCCTTTCAAATCAACTATAGCAACCCCACAGTCATATTCTAGATGAACTGCATCAAACCCTTCCCTGCAGCGCAGTTACCCCTTATTCGTCACAAATTCCTCCATCTGCGCCATCCTCCTGAATACCATGCAACCCTCCCTCTTCAACAAAGTCTGTCTTTGGCAGAGTGCTTTATAGTTCCATGCTTCCTTCCAACTGCTTGTATCACTAATAATTTCCTTCGTCCATAGTCACTGCGCAGTCCCAGGGATGGAATCGTCCCTTTAGATTTTCAATCTACTACCATTTACTCGTCCAAGAAATAATTCTCCATTCAGCATCGCGAGCTGAATTGCGCTACCATCTTGACATATCCCTGATAACATATGGTCCTAGCCAATGCATCCTGAACTTGCAAGGGAATTTCATGAACTTACTATCATACAACAAAACTAAGTCCTGCTCTTAAAAGTTCTCTATTTAATATGTCAATCGTGTCATGCCTTTCCCCGAGCTTTCTGTACTTGTTGGTGAAATCCTACAAGAAAGAGATCTTCTTCCAGTGCGAGAAGTTGTTCAAATCTCTCCTCCATAATATTTTTGTTTTCCATATCTGGAACGGCCGCAATCCAAAGATTGGGTACTATGTATTCCATAGGCATTAAAACTTCCCGTCCATACACTAGTGTAAACAAAGTTTGTCTTGTCAACTTCTTGCAAGTACTCATGTATGCCCATAAAACTGTTGGTATGTGCACATCCCAATCATACATGTTGACGTTGCATACTTTAGTCAGAGTATTCTCCAAAATTTTGTTGAAATCCTCAATCCTACCATTCACCCGAGGATGATAAGGCATGTTTTTCTGATGATGTACCTAAAACTCCTTCATTAATACTTCAATAGTGTTGTGCAAGAAATGTGAACCTCTGTCGCTCATTAGGATCTTTGGGCACCCAAACCTCCACAATATATAATCAAAGATGAAGTGTGTAGTAGTGTCTACGCTACAATCCTTTACCGATTGTGCTTCAACCCACCTAGTCAGATAATTTGTCGCAGTAATAATGTGTCACACACCATTCTTCTTTCCCGGTGGATTGATTCACTCAACAAAGTCATTCACCCACTTATCAATGGCCTTCAAGGTGACTTGTGGATTCAACAACAACTCATTCCTTCTTGATGGTCTTCCAGTCCTCTGGCAAATATCACAAGCACCAAAATATTATTTTGAATCCTTGAGCACCATGGGCCACCATAGTCCCATTCTTAAAATCTTCTGCACAATGGCTTTTCCTGCATAGTGTCCTCCCATGATACCATCATGTGATTTCTCCAAAATATTGTGTCATTTTTTCTCAGGGACATATCTACGCAAGATCTTGTCGAGGCCCATTTTATACAAATGTCTGACAATCAGAGAAAAATTGGCAGCTTTGCATATGATTCGTTTCTTCTATTGACTTGTATACTTCGCAGGGGCTAGTCCGGTAGAAAAAAAAGTAGATGATATCAGCAAAATTATCATTAGCAACCCATACTCCAAAAATATGCGCATCGAGCAATCCTTCTTCAATGTTTGTTGGTTCTTCGTTGTTCTCAATTCTAGACAAGTGATTTGGACCAACGTTCAATCATCCTGGATTAACTATTACCTCAAAATCGTACTCCTAGAACAACAATAGCCACCTACAGATATTCCCCCCCAAACAGTCTTGTTCACCAAGCACTTTAGCACAGAATGGCCCATGAACATCTTGAAGTGCACGCCTAATAAGTAATGCCTGAATTTTTGTAATGCGTACACCATAGCTAAGACCTCTCATTCCATTATGGAATAATTTCTTTATGCCTTAGATAAATTTCGACTCGCAAATACGATGGGGTGATCAAGATCCCCTTCTCTTCCCTGCACTAAGACAACCCCCAAAGCTATCCATGACACATCTACATGGACGTGAAATTCTTTCTTCCAATCCGAAAACACCAAAATCAATCTAGTGACTATTTCCCCTTTAATATGTCGAGGATCTTTTGACATTCATCGTCCCAACAATAGGTAGCATCTTTTTTTAGTAACTTTTCCATCGACGCAGTGATTTGCGCGTAAGCCTTTATGAACTTTTGATAGTAACCAGTATGTACTAGAGTAGCGCGTAGCTACTTTACGTTCCTCAGTGGATCCAAATTGATAATAACAACAATTTTGGTAGGGTCCACCATCAACCCTTGTTTGCAAATAACATGTGCCAATAATATTCCATAAGGTACACAAAAAATGAACTTCTTCAGATTCAACAAAATATGATATTTTATGTAGGTATCTAACATCAAGCATAGACTCAAAACATGCTTCTTTACTAGTCCAAATATTGTCTATAATCAAAGTAAACATCTAGAAATTTGTGGATGAATTCATTAAACGCTACGATGACCACCCTGGAGAATATCGCAGGTGCATTGTTTAGCCCAAACAACATGACTGTATACTGAAACGATCCCCATTCAGTAGAAAAAGTGGTCTTACTCCTATCCTTCGGCGTGATCTTGATCTGATGGTACCCTGAAAATCCATATGTGAAGGAGTAGACCTCATGTCATCCAACGTTCTATAAAACTTCATCACGCATGCATCATTCAACTTTATTACATCAACACAAGTCCTTATGTATCCCTTAGTCTTCTTCTCCTGTACTACCATCGGGCTCACCCATTCGGATTCTTCCACAGGTTCAATTATTGTAGCTGCGAACATCTTATCAAGCTCTTGCTTCACCTTTTCCTTGTATTTTGGGTTTAGTCTATACGGTCATTGTTTTACTAGCTTCGCATCGGGCTTCAAAGTGATGCTCAATACACCCAGATTGCCTACAACACCTTTCAGCTTAGAAAAATTCTCGAAAATAGATCCTGGTACTCGTGCAGTAATTCAGCAACCTTTCCTACTATATCCTCATCCCTGTAATCACCGATGCGCACAAAATTGGGCCATGATTTTGAACCTATATTAACTTGCTTCGTCTTAATAGGCTGCGATATGTCAGTTATCTCAACATTTGGTACCGCAACCTCACATTGTCCTTCCGATTCAGGGATGTTGATGTTGCGTCGATCCTCCTCGCCTTCTTCCATGGCTATATTATAGAATTCTAGAGCATGTTTCAATTGTGCATTCCAGTTAGACTTTACCCAAGTCATAGGCTCTTTTAGTATCCAAAAAAATTGTCACTTTGATCTCCTCAAGTGCATCATCTATACACTGAAACCCATATTCGAAACAAAAAGTTAGTAGGAAGCTTTCCTTCATATCATACCAGTTAGCAATGCCATGGCGCAACTCCATTTCTAGATACCAATTCATTGGGATTACATCTAAAGTATGATAAAATATGTGTACCCACTCTGGTTGAGGTTCTTCGCCCCACACTTTAGCCCAACGAGACAAATGTTCTCGAGGATCATCCTTACCATTATATTTCTCGGCGAGCCTGTGTTTGCATAACCAAACGTGAGTGTCATCAATCGATAGTACTCCCTCCAATCTCCTATATTATCTTTATGTCTACCCCTCCATCACACAGGCGTAGCCCTCAAAGCTATATCCAAAGCCTGGAATTGTTGTTCTTCTGGTATGTCTGATCTGAAAATAACTCTTGAGTGATCTCAATTAATTAATTAATGAATGAAGGTATTACAGACTCAAGTGCTGGTGTGTGTCTATGTTATCTTAGGCAACGGATCGATCATATTGCAAAATACACAGGCACTGCAAGAATGGAAAACAGTGAGAGAAACACAGTAAGGAAATGCAAGAACACAATAGATTTAACAAGGAGTTCACCCTATTCTCCAGGGCTACATTTTCGGTCCAGCTTTTAATGGTGGCCTTATTTTATTGTGTCTTTAAAATAGAGATTTACAATGAGGAGCTCAATTTGAGTCTCCTGAAATAGATGATGCTTGGTAGGGTGGTTCTTGGATCCCCCAAGCCACTAGAGTGCACAAACTCTTTTCGTTTCCAAGTCTTGACCTCTCTGGTATTCAATGGGAGGAGCCCAATGTGGTACTCAATTCCCAACAGATCCTCACAGGGATTGCTTGAACCTCTCAAGCTTTCTGTTTGCTCGATGTTGCCTTAGGTCAGCTTGGCTCTCTATTTTCTGCTTCTTGCTTCACTGTCTTTTCTTCGCTCTCGCTTTCTCTGACTTCATTCTCTTCTTCTTTCTCCATGTCCTATTCTCTATTTGTTCGTGGCTTAAAGCCAATCTATCCTTGACTGTCTGATTCCCCTTCCGCCCCTTCAGATCACCTGCTGCTGTTTATTTGGAGTTCCCTGCCTCTACGTCATCACCATCATCCACAGGGAAGTGGTCACTTGCCCTCTCATGAACTGTGCTAGCTCTTCCTTGATGGTTTGGTGATTTTAGTTACACAGTGGAATGACTCATCCGCCAACTCAACGGTTAAATCGAACCTCAAACCTTTATATGCCACAACTTAATTCCCCTGTCAAATCTGGTTTCTCCGTCGGGCGCAATCTCTGCCGTCAAATTTGGAGCCCCCAGAACCTACGTTATTCACTCATTTCATGCAGTTGACTTGCTCAACTGTTAGCACGCGATGAGAGGCGATTTTCTCTCTCATCTTCCGAACACGCGTCGTGCGATGAATGGAATCGCTTGTTTTCAGCAAAATCCACTTACCGCCCAAGGGTGCCCCCGATATACTGCCAGTTTTGGAGTGCGGGACCTGCCTTTCACCTTAGCGCTTTCCCCACTGTTTCCTGGCTTCCCATGCGACCGAGTGCTCGGGCCTTTCCTTCTCGAGGGGTTTTGCCCAACGATGCGTGATTAGCACTAAGCGTGCATCAGAAATGGCCTCTGTTTACCGATTCAGACTTCCTAACTGCCAGTTTTTCCTCCTGCACGGTCTCCATCGGCCTCGGTCACCGCACTTTGACCAAGGTCCTCATCGTTCCTCGCTGGCTGCAAACTGCCACTATCAAGAGCTTTTCCTGATTGCTCTTTGTTCATGAATTTTGAAGTTTGTCCTGATTTGATACACTCATGGCATTTGATAATTTCCATGGATCCAATTCGGATCATGGCCTTCCCACTAAAAATCTTTTGGACCACCAAAAGTTGGTTTTTCAAGCATCAACTAAGTGAGGGTACAATTGTCTCACTTGTCCAATCTCTATCCACTTTGCACTACTTGGCTTTGAACCCTTGAGCCCAATTCTGAGGTACTTAACATCTCCTCTGCGCGTTGTCCTCAACTTCCTGTCTAAAATTGTGTCTTCTTGCAATTCATTAAGATATTCAGGGAGCAGGTCATCAATAGAAGGCAATTGACTCTGCTCTTTGGGATCCTCAATTAGTGAGGGTTTAAACAATCTCAAGCAATCTGCATTCATGACTGAGTAGATGTGCATGTAAGCTAGTAGATCAAGGTGAAAAGCATTCTCACCAATCTTCTCAAGTATCTTGAAGGGTCCATACCTGATAGGCTTTAGCTTTTTACCTTCACCTTGCATCCTGTCCTTGCCGATGTACAGCCAGACTTGGTCACCAACTTGGAAACTATGCTCCATCCGATGCTTGTCATGCCTTGCCTTATATTTGGCTTGGCTCTTTTCCAGCTGTTCCTGTACTGCCTGGTGGATCTCTTGGATTTGTTCA